>KK119416.1:416242-531202 GCA_000611955.2 Stegodyphus mimosarum
TTTCATCTCTTCTTGTCTGGCTTTCCCTCGATCGCCTTATTTTTTTTTTCTCTTTCGAATTCATTATTAATTATTTTTGGCAAAACACACTCATTGCTATAAAAATTTGCGCACCAAGAAATAATTGTGGGATCTTGGAAACTTGGCATGAAGCTACATGTCGGGTAGATATGCAAATGATTAGAAATGCAGCGTGATTGCGCATTGCGACATGCCACTAGAAGGCTTTCAAATTGTTTCTTCTTGGAGTATAAAACAGATAAGCAGAGCTTGTTTGAGTTTACTTAATCTTTTCCTAAGAAAACTCTGAGGTAGACATGCCGTTACGCCGGCATCGAAACCAATATCAGCAGCTGCCAGACCAGTCGTCGAGAAAACCTTCACATCATAGGTCACGCACGAGTAGAGCCAACTGCCTCTTTGGCCGCTATCCAGACACAGGCAGAAGCTTCAATACGGGCCCCTGTGTCTTCCTGAACCATCGCAAGACACCTGGTTGAAGGACATCAGGTAACGCGGCGTGCATTGTGTGTGCTGCCAATGACACTCACCCACCGACGACACCGTTTGGACTGGTGTCGCGCACGACAGGATTGGACGTTAACGGAATGGAAGCAGGTCGTCTTCAGCGACAACTCTAGATTCAATTTGACCTGTGATGACAATCGTGTTCGTGTCTGGAGGCCCCGTGGTGAACGCCTTAATCCTGCCTTCGATTTACAGCGACACACGGTTCCCACAGTTGGTGTGATGGTATGGGGTGCCATTGCTTACGATACACGGACACCCTTCAATATTGATCGATGGCACAATGACAGGCCAGCGATATGTCCATGGCATTCTTCAGCCACTCATGTGTTGCCACTCACGGCAGGGCTCCCAGGAGCCTGTTTTCAACAAGACAATGCTCGGCCACGCACAGCACGGATCTCACAAGACTGCCTCCGCCACATTAACACCCTTACTTGGCCTGCTCTATATCCAGATGTGTCGCCAATCGAGCATATCTGGGATCATTTGGGACGGCCAGTTGGACAGCCTACGAGATTGCCAGAACTAGAGGCCCGTTTACAGCAACTGTGGAACGAGATGTCTCAAGACACCACATGGAACTTGTATGCGATTCTTTTTTCCTCTGATTTTCTAAACACTTACTTATGTCAAAGTCGTACTTACATATGTAAAATTTCGTTTCATTCTGACAACTCTTTCTTGGTGCGCAAATTTAAATTTGACTATTTCTGACGCGCTACTATGCTTATACCTTTAAACACCTTGCATCTTGTCCTCCGAGCACACTCATGCATTTCCTATACTTCCCGGGTTCTTAATATTTCACGACAGCCGGTATGCAACTTGCTATCTGCAAGCTACACTCGGGAATAGTGGAAAAAAGAAAGGATTATGCCCTTAAAGCAATTTTTAAAATCTTTTTTGTGTTTGTTAATGTGCCCTTTGATCTGTCTAATGATATATTTAGATTGATTGTAACATTTATAGTTTTGAAGATATACGCATTCGCGCACATCTCAAACAGTGGTTTAATTTTTGCTTTCCCATCAGATCATTATGGAGAAACGTAATCCTACGTTAAAAATAGCATTCATTATATATAAGATATTATGCCTTATTTTTGGCTAAACATTACACATTGTGCAGCCCGGGCTTGAAGCCGTTTTTCAAGTTCTAGTGATATTAATTATTTTACACTCATGTCATGCACTGACAAGCACTCTCCTGCTATAACTGAAGCGAAAGAGAAAATAAAAATCGTATTAAATATGAAATGGCGAAAACTCTGATTCTTTTTCTACTAGACCTGAGTAGCTCCTTCAAGTGTTAATATATCGATACAGTAATTGGAACCGTTTAATATCCTTTTTCAAATTTTATTTTAAAACATTTGCTTTGTTAGCTGGAAAAAGTATACATTTTTCTTTTTTAATTGAAAGGATTTTTTTTTAAATTAGTAAGTCTCGTTTTCCAGTACTTTTCATTTCTAACATTATGAAATGCTTGTAATTGGCTACTTAATTTACGTATGTGTGCGATGATATTTCTCGCCATCAAAGTTCTATTTAGAAGTTTTGATGCATATACTTTTATATAGACCAGATTTTTGCGGAAAGATGTCCAATACAGTAAGAGTAACGCTTTCGGTGTTAATTTGGAATTTAAGACATCTAGTACAGAATACTTCATTCCTACTTTTTTAAATTTAAAAATTGCATGAAATATGAGAATAAATGCAACACTTTTGGTTAAACGTATCACAGTTTTCAGTGTTTTCTAGCAAATATTACGCCATTAATCGTTAAGCAAGTAACTCTTAGAGATCTCAAAACTAATTAATATGCTAAATGATGATTGAGTAGTTACACTGGCGTCAGTGATTTATAATAGCGAAGGAAGTCATTTCTGATGCCATCTGTTTAGTGACAGACTTGTGTTTCCGTAACGTATTACGCGAATCACATCTCATATTTAGAACAAACATCGTGACTATGTATGTGGAAGGTACTTCAGTTTTACAAAAGATAAAATCCTTAGCTATTTAATGCAAGAAAATAACTTCATTAGAATTTGTTGTTATAATATTTAATTATTTCTTATAAATCATTTCCTAACTCAATTTCTGAAATTAATGAATTATATATATTGAATTCTTTATAATTTTCTACTTTCCAAATGTAATAAACTCAGCTGAAAAATTAAATTGAATTGGAAAAAACATTTTTGTTGAAACAATTTATAAGATTAATAATTTCAAAGAAATGGAACAAATTTCTAAAAACAAATGAGGGGAAAATATATGTATACATGTAAGAAGAAAACAACAAAAGTAGCAAGCTAAAAATATTAGAATAATCTAAATTGGATAGACATTTCTAAAAGCAGTACAATGTCCAAATATATATCGAAAAACACTTTTTTAAAATTAAGAGATTCTAGACATTATAGTGCTTTCATCCCCTACGCTATCTTCTTCCCAAAAATAAATTTATAACTAATATTTCAAATACTGTAATAAACGTTTTAAAACGTTCGAAATATCCATAAGTAGCTAATAAATTTGAATATTGGCTAAGTAGAAAAAAATTAAACTACTGAAAACAAAGTATATAAATAAAAAATAAAAAAGTATAAATACGCGCATGTAAAGAGGGAAAACTTCCATCAACGTAATGTAATCTCGTTTAATACTGCGCAGCTAAATCGTAATTACAAATTCTCGTCTCAAAATCGCCAGGTGTACAAAAAATTAAGAATATGGTACACAACCAAAAAACAACGGAGTCGGTCTTTAACAAAACATTTCTCGATCATTTAAACTCGGATTTTCGAAGATTTTGTTACTCAAAATAAATAATTCATTACGTAATCTACTTGCGTTGATCATTGATTTGATATATGTCGATAAGGAGGCGGAATGGTGCCACAGAAATTAAAATAAATCTGAACTTGGCAAATGTAAATCTGAACGTAAATCTGAACTTGGCAAATGTGACCTTCACCTTCGACACCCACCAACTAGTTCGCGCATGAGCAAAAATGAATTAAGGATGAATTAGCTTCGAAACTAACACAACAACTGCTCCATGCATGAATAAAAATCGCCGGCAGAAGGCGTATGAGGCTATTATTAGTATGTTAAATTTCGACGGTGTTGGAGAGTTTAAGCAAAAAATTAATAATTTTCGCTCGACCTGATACACAGAAAATGGCCTAAAACACCTCTGGAATAAACATGCTGGTTGTGCATTTTGGAACTCGAAATAAATATTGCAGGAGACTGTAAAAGACATCCACTTCCAGAAACCGAAGCGGTAGCTGCGTTTTAATTTTCTGGCAGAGCATCTCGAAAGAACGTTTTTTTTTAAATAAGTAGAGCGACCATTTCCATTAAAGTTTCAAATTATTCTTCACCCATTCTGATGAAGTATTTCTAACTTTGGATATCTTCGCCCCGAAGTTCATTTAAAAGTTGATTTAGTGCTACCAATTCATCACAGCGACTACAGAGTTACGTTTTGATTTCCTTTTCTTCCCTCCCCCAGAACAGAAATTAATTGGTTGAAAATTGCTTCGCAAACTTCAAGCACAGCAAGCTGCGCGTCGGTATCCATTTTGCAAAGAAACGGAGGCGAGTTGTCAGTCCGCTCTGATTGGTGTAAACAATCTATGAGAGTACAGATCCGTTCACTTGGTTCGAAACGCTCGGACGATGGGCTCAGCGAAAGTCACTCGGAGAAATGTAAACCGGCCTTAGGGCTACATGAATAGTCCCTAAAAATAAACTTCTAGTATATTTTTTCTCCGTTTCAAGTCATGCCGGCTAACACGATAAACGCGGCTTACAGCGGTACTTGGAACTTTTTCCATTTGCGGTCTAACGAAGCCACTCCCGCTTTGGCGAAGCTTTTGTTCTTAAGCACTTCTCATAGTCCGTAACTTACAGAACCCGCAGAGATTGTGATGATATCAGAGGTGACTTGAGACACCAACTTGTGACAGTCCAAAAATCATGTAATCTACGTGACGACACAGATCACGTGTTTTTAATCATCTTGCAAATACCATTATTGCAAATTCTTGCAATATTTATTAACTATTGCATTGTAAATTTTCGAAACTTTCAGAGATTATTTTTCGTCTTCTTATACACCCATTTTAAACTAAATTTAATCTCGAAGACAGAAACATGAAATTTTGTTTTAATCTTCAAAAAACATGGAAGTTAGAAGAATTATTGCAGTAGCTCTTAGCTCTTTCATAAAAGAGTTAAAAAACAGTGGTGATGCAGTAATAACGTCGATGTAGGCAGTTTAGGGATAACAATCCAAGAAGGAATATTCTTTGACGTTCTCTGGTAAAGAAGCTGATGTTAATTTTTCATCTAATAGAAAAGTACATTTTCATAATGTAAACTTTTGGCGTTGCTCTCAGAATCATTGACGGATGACCGAAATTCTTAAATAACACTATAAAAGTATAGATATGCGCGAGTTATAGAAATAACCATTTATTTAACGAAATTTATTGTATCTAATTTTAAAACTTTGCATCTGTCGTTCTGCATTTTATGTTCTAAAAGCTGAGAAGCTGTGGAATCGATATACTGTGACAGGTTATAGGAAATTGCCCCTTGATTAATTTTCTAATTAGAGAAAGGGGTTTCAGATATAATAGTTTGCAAAGCACCTCCTACTTAGTGAAGCGGTACTGAATCAATCAATAATCAAGATTAATACATTTCTCTCCACATTGAGCCTTGAGAAAATTTTGCATCGAAAGTGATAGGCAAAGACAGAATTAAGCTTAAGCAACTGCAAGAAACAAACGTGACGGAGAGGATTGATTTTAACGAGATTCAATATTAAAACGCTTTATTGATAAATTCATTATATGAATCCACCCTCCTTCCTGCCTGTAGCATAAAGTTGATGAACTATATAGTCTGTTACTTTAAAGAATAGGAACTTCAAGGTTATCTTCCTCAGCTTCCTTTGACTTTTAACCATGGGAACAACAGCAGGAGTAAAAACGTCGAGTAGTTTAATTGTTTGCCTCAACTCCTTTTCCGATTATGGTGTTTCGTTTTATAAAAAACACGCCAATAAAGACTAACTTAAATTACAATTCCAAATGACATAGAGAAAATGAATGTTGCGCAATGATAACGGTGCGAGTGACAATCGTAAAGGGAATGGGGGCGGGCTGAAAACTGCCTTGCAGTGTGTATTTTAAAGTATAATATAAAAGACGAAAAGAATATTTTACACTTATATATCTGTGATCCTCGATTAACAGTAGTTAAATTCACTCTAATCTGGAAATGCTATTCATCCAATTTGAAATCGCACAAACTTGTGCAATTCGATTATTTTTCCAAATTACAATGCGCTTTAAATATGTTTGTTACATGTAGCACTTATGATGACTATTAGATACAGGAACTTATGCTTATTGTTGAGAAATACGTTTAAGAATAAGGAGAAATGTAATGCTCACTCTACACTTGTTGCTTTTAAAAAGAACCTAGTTTCTATTAAAATCTCTGTTAATATCACCTTGTTTACTCTCTCCATCCAACATGCGTTAGTGGCATAACGGTAGCACAGTCGGCGCGTATTCGAGAGGTCCAAGTCGAGTCCCGGCGAGGACACTGCTCTTTTTCATGTCTCCTGCTTCAAAAATCCTAATGATTCTACAAACTTCTGTCAATTATGTTAAATCTCATTAAAGCGGAAACTTAAAACATAACAGAAATATGCATTACTGTGGTATTTTGCATAAATTCATGGCCATGATATGTTTTAATTTCCATAAAATTTTAATATGTGCATTAGAATTTGCAACACTTCTTATACGTAATCTGACTATTTAAATGCTATATTCTGGCTGCTTTAGACAGGCAGGCGATAGGTACTCTTTTGTTATCGGGACCGGATTCAGAAATGTTCCTGAGTATGCATGTATGCATGGATGTATGTGTCCATGTATAAATTGCGTGTGTACGTTTGTATTCATGTGTACACACACACATAGGCGTTTGCATACATACGTACTTATGTGCATGCATACATACGTACGTATGTACATGCATAGATTTCTGAATCCGGTTCAAATAATAATGTCAGATACAGTTTTGATTTAGTAACTCTATCTAACACATTTTATTTGTAGAACTCTACAGCTTAGACTCTGTATTACAATTTAAACTTACATTTAATTTATCAAAGTATAACTTTCATTTTAAATATGTTGTGTAAATGAATATACATGCTACAAATTCTTCCAATAATATCAAATTACCAAACTTAGGCAATATAGTATTACGAGAGCATATTCCTATCCCTAAGTTGATAACGAAAATAAGTAAGATTGTAAAGTCATTGGGTTTTTCTGAAGCTGGAGACGCGTGAAAAATGTGCAATGTCCTCGGCCGGACTTGAACATGGACCTCTCGAATACGCGTCGAGTGTGCTACCGTTACACCACGAAGGTATGCAGAAAGGAGGGAGAAAATACCTTATAAGCTAACAGTTTAGAAAGCTGCTTTGTATATAATATATTTTTGAGTAATAGTGCAGAATTTCACTAATATCCAATTAATACATTTTTTAATCATTTCCTTTTAAACATTTAAACAAGCATAGCATAACGTCTGGAAAAATATTTTACATAATTTTTTTTTCAGTGTCATTATTTTCTGTTTAATTAAATATTTCAAGATTCTTTCGAAGACGCCCATTTTACTAAATTTCTTTGTGTTAAAGTTTATGTTGTAGAGTATTAAAAGACAGAATTGTTATATTTATCTACCTCTCTCTATAAGGGTTATGGGTTATTCAATTATGGCAAAGCACACGAGGGCTATCTGCCTAAAGGGAGGGATGCCTTCGTGGAGGACTTTATAAGGGAAACTGGCTCGTATACACGTTACACATGGAGAAAACCACGAAAACGCCCATGCAGCCAGCCCGTTCCCTGGATTCGAACCTCGGACCGAACTACCAGTGTTCAACGTCTTTACCGCTCGGCCGCTGCTGGGCCCCTCTGTGTATAAGGCTTACATATCTAGTTATATATATAACTAGAAAAGAGGGCAGTTCTTTAATTTGTAAGCTTTATTAGATTATACGATTTTCATTTTACGAGATTTATGAAAGATGAATTTTGTTAAAATCCAAAACAAAACATATTGATGATAAATTTGAAAGCTTTACTAGGTTACACGATTCTAATTCGAAAGATTTCCAAGAAACAAAATTTTTAAAAGCCCACTGCCACTATTTGTTAATGACATCTGTTGTTCTTGAATAGAGTCTGTGAAGAGAGCTTGCTTTGGGAGGCTGCAATTTAATATTCGGTTTATGAGAATGTAGTTCATATTAGACCCAGTAAATCATTATTTCTTCCTTGAATTTTTGTAATATTTCGAGCATTTAGTATTCCTTCTCAATAACAAAGCATTAAGTAAACAATGAAGTAATGCCATTCGGATTTAAAAGGAAAACCCATTAATGTCAAAATGTTCATCTGATTCCTGAGTTTAAAGATAGCAAAATAAAGCAGAATAACAAAGCTCTACAGTTCCTATTTTTTTCTTAACTTTCGTACAGCATTTAGTAGGCATGCTGTAAATTATTAATAATAAATATTATCCAATTTAAAACAATTTTATACCATTTGTAGCATCAAGTTTTGTCTTTGTTTGCAGAAAAAAAAAAAAACTGCAACATGAAAGTGGGCACAATGTTAAAATTTAATTTAGAAACGAACTGTTTGTCTGCTGGAAAAGAATATTTTTTTAACATATATTAAAATAAACATTATTTTTTCCTTGAAACTGCTAACTTCTTAATTTAGAACTCCCATATTAGATAAAAGAGGAAAATATTTCTTTTTTATCTTTTTTCACAGGTAAATACTAGATATTTATTTACAGATTTTTCGCACTTTATCTTACAAATTTTCTGATAATAATAGAGGCTGTGTAATTCATCGGCTTCATACAATGCAATACATTGCCTTCTCTGAAAACGAACAAGTTCCTTCTTGGGACTTCTGATGATAATTATCAGGCTTTGTTAACCTACTGTGCTTTCCTGTTTAAACATTGTAATGGTTATCATCATATATATAGCACTTTTAAATTATCTCGTCTTTGTAGCAACCTATTAACGTCGTCTAATATCTGTCATAAAAACAAAACGCTCTAGAATACTAATAATAATGATTTCTAAACTGTGAAGTTGTTCCTAAATTAAGCTCTGTGATATAATATTATATAAGTACTTAATATAATATTATATTAGCACTTGAATGGAGCAAGCACTATATAACAGCGAGAATGAAATTGAAGTTTGTTTAGTCATTAGTACTCAAATAGAAATTCTTATTAATCTGCACTAATAAGACGATACTATGTCAGTGTATTAAGAAATAAAGTTGATTTCACTGTTTTTAATCTAAGATCAGCGACAAAATTTTGTCATTGTCAAAACTGTTAAAGACAAGTTTTGTTGTCATTCATCTGAGATTAAATTTACTATTTGTAGAGCTTAATGTCGTTAACTGATAATTTTTTCCAGCTCTAAATTTATTTATATACTCTATTTAATGCAACATAGCTAAGTCACATTCTGATTTAATACTAAATATTTTACTTCTTTGGCACTGCTAATTTTGAAATAAATTTTCATTTATGTATTTAAAGTAAATTATCATTTAGTGTAAATTATCATTTTATGTAAATTACATTGTAAATTACCATTTAATGTCAATCCCCACTTTAAAATTGTCTTCTATCGGAAAGAATAAAAAGGAAATTTGAAACTAATCTTTATCAGATTTTTCGGCACCACTATTTTGACCTCTGCTTAATCTAATACTGGTTTCAACTAGCCAGTTTTGTTCCGTTACTTACCTTTCTATCTTCTCTCATTTTCGTTTCCTGCCAGAATGATATTTTACTTCCGCGTGATATGCAAAGCAGAGTAGAAAGACACTATTTAAACTGGTGTCTGAGTTACATCACATACAGCGTGTTTTGACATTTGGCCACGTTGTTTCGCTGATATCTGAGATTGCTATTTTACGACAGTGTATTTTAATTGCCGGTTTGTGTTCGTCGATGGTAGGGCTAAAAGCCAACTCGCGTTAATTATCTCTGTGCAGCATCGGCTGATTATTTAACTTTAGTTTTAATTTTATATTTCTATTTTGAGTTCCAGCCAAAAAGTGGCTAAGTTTGTAAGCATCAGACGTGCTATCTGTAAATTACTTCTTGAGGTGAATAAAATGTCTTTTTACCCTTCCCACGTCTTGTCATTCATACAGTTTGAACTCAGAAAAAATCGCTTCCGATTTCAGTAATGATCTAGCCAGCAAAGTAACTCTAATTTAGCTAGAATCTTACACCTTTAACGCACGAACAAAAAAAAAGCTTTCAAATTTCCATATATGCAGATATTTTATTTTAAACTCTAGGACTGGTACAAGCATTTAAATATATTTAAGAGTTATTTATCATTTTACATCTGTCTATTTAATTTAACATGCTTAAAAAATTTTGAAAAGGTGGACTGTGAATCAGATTGTTAGCTCAGACTGCTTATTTTATAGGAATATGTCTTGAAAAAACTTACTATTTCAGCATATTTTGCATTGAAACAGAGAGTGAAGGATGAGTTTATTTCATATCCATCAAATCTTGAAAGGTAGAATTAAATTAGAAAAGTCTTTTCTGCTTCACGTTCAACTAAAATCTCTTCTAAGTTTTTATGAAGGCAAACGCTGAAAATCTTATTTCAATTAAATAAAATGCCACAAAAGCCGTCTTAAATTTCAACAATATCCACATGTTCTACATTTTTCTGATATTTCATGACATTTAATCTGAATATGCTGTGGATATTTGATGAGATTCTATAGTGTAATCCAGAATTTCTCCCACTGGATAAGTTTTTCTTAACCAGTGTTAAGAACTGCTGTAGAAAAGTTGACAAAAACTAGGTATACATATAAAATATATTAAAATTTCCAAAAAAAAAAAAAAGAATTTGCTTTTCAGTCCTGAATATCGAGGTTCAATACATATCATTTAAAGCTGCTCAGTCTCCGTCTGAGGAGCAATTTGAATAAATGTTTTAAAAAATAATTAATATAATCAGTGAACATGAATTTTCTTTATCGTAAACGTAAAGAAGTTAACATTAAACGTAAAGGCAAATTCTTTCAAACTTGTGTATAACAAAGTAAATAGTTGCTTAAATCTTAATATGTTCCCCTCATGTATGCTGACATTGTGTAGCTGGCTAGATGTAAGAAAACGTGTTTCATAACCTTGCAGAGACATATTCAATTACCTGTCTTTTCCTGATGGTATCATATGTATGTATTAGTTTTTAAAAAAGTCACGATGTTTCCTCAGCACGTGCGGCCCCCATAAAAAGACGAGAGGCATGAGGAACTGAGTAAACACTACACATATTATAAACGTTTGACTCATAACCTAAAATATATTTTAACTTCTAACTTTTCAGGCACATCAATATATGTATATCACGTAATAAATTACTTTCATTAGTAATAACTGACATTTCCAAAATTCTTCTTCTCATACTATTCTTGGGCTACTGCATTAAGTACTTTGCAAACAGTGATTTTAATTTACCATATTCCATCACATAGTTTTGTGTGTGTGTGTGTCTGTGAATTCTAATTTGAATCCTAGTGTTCCACAAAAAATACCACGTGACTTTCACAAGTAAGTTACAATAAGAAAATAAACAAATCTACAGTGGCATTGAAAATGGGTAAAAATTATTTAAAAAAATAAATAATAAAGAAATAAAAAAATCTGAAATTTCAGATTTTGTATTACTCCCAAAGGAGGGTTTTTTTGGCGTTTTGTGTGTTACCTTTATTGATAAAATATCATGTTCTTCGCACTTAAACTACATAAATTTCAATTCAACAGCAACATCACAAAATATTTAAAAACAGCATAGTATTAGAATTTTCCGACACACAGTCTCGCGAGCTGAAGATATTTTTTCCCGAACAGTTTAGCCGTTACCCCCCTTTGAAATCGTTGAGTTTGTTAATAAAACATTCGTTAAAGTTTTACAAAATATGAAATACTCATTAAAACAAATTCGAAATTCAAAATTCGGGCGTCCAGGTGCCCATGTCAGGATGGAGAAGTACATTTTTCAAAATTTGATGGCTCTAGATACCGCCGTTTTTTCGCAATGAGAGAAACGTACATACATTCATGCAGATTCTTCATTATTTAACTTCTTTAAAAATAATACAGGGCGATAATATCTGGTGGCAAGAATTTAAGAAGTGATTTGCCGTTTATAGTGAAACGCCACAAAATACCGTTCTGAGACTAAGAGCCCTTCTGAGCTAACGCTACTTTGGGCTAAAATGTAATAAAATAATAATAACTCATTAATCTAAATTGAGAATGAAGTTTCGTAAAGCAGAATTTGTCTCTGTAGTCTGAAAATATTCAGAAAACATTGCTGGCGAAGATGCAGACAGGTGCTTCAAAGTTGCCTGAAGTATCTTCCTCTGCTGGACATATGAATGCACTCAAGAAGAATGCGTTTAACATCCTCATCGCCGATACCACAGCTGCACAAATCACTTGAGACCAATACAAACTGCTTTAAATAGCTTTTAAAATTGCTATGTCCAGTCAAAAACTGAGTTAATTTTAAATCTGTTGAAAACGGATCAACTTTTACCCTTCAAAATATTGTAGGAGAAAACCGTTTGGTCCATTGTGCTTATGGTGAGGCCAGATACTCTCTGTTCCAAATACTGATAGCATGATTCCTATAAAAGCGCTTCCAATCAGAAACAGGAACACGGAGATTGGAATGAATGTGAAGTTTCGTGGCTAGCTTTGCTAAAGCATCAGGTCTCTCATTTCCAAGCTTTCCACAGTGTCCACGAACGAAAGCAAAATGAACGTCGATATCAATTGCAGGGCCGTAATAAAAACCTGACTTTCAACAGCAAGTTTCTATGAAACACTAATTTTCTGTAATAATTATAGGGAAGAAAGAAAATTACTACATATTAAAATATGCATTAAACTCAAATCACTACAAAAATTTCGACTCCATTTCACAGCAAGGTTTAAACATAGTAACTCAGCCTGAAAGGTTGCTAAAATCACAGAAAACGGCATCTCAATTACTCCAGAAGATAACATAATTAAATCCAGTAAGTCAAGAATCATAAAACAAATTAAAATGTACAAGATAAAGCTGCTTAAAAGTACTGCCTAACTCCCAATCAATAGCTATCCGAATTCAGCTGATTTGTTGATTAAATACACACACTGTCTGACTACCAGACGTGGAACATTACACATTGTAAGGCTTGAAAGATGTCAGAGTGGACGGCTTTATCCCGGAGAATCCTTACAAATTGGCTCTTAATAGAAATCTCAAGAAAAGACTTTACTTTCGGAACATTGCGAAAGTTGCATAATTGGAACATGTCTCGAAATCAGACTAGATGTCTAACAATTCCTTGGGCGTAATAAACCTGTCTGTATAGATAAAATATATTTTACCCCAAATTTGCAACAAGTCAAGCTGGAACGCTAATTAAACTTTATTTTATATACGAGAAAACCCTGCTTTATTGTTACCTTTATTGTTATTTTTTAATTCTGCGTAAAAACAGATTTGGAATACAAATAATTAAGTATGTGAAAGAAACGTTTATAAGAATTGAATCTTTTAAGAAAGAAACAAAATCTTCAATAAAGATTGTTTTTGAGTAATATTAGTGGTACGCATTTAAAAAAATGGCGCAGGACCTGTTACTAGTGGCGGATAGTTTATGAACTATTTTATCTAATTTAAGATTCGATATCTTTACTGCGAAACCTAAATTCACTTTTAGTTTGGCAGGTGTGCATTACAGTGTCAAGTAATGTTGTACATAGGAAGTAACACAAAAAGTAGACATCGTCGTATAAAACATCGCGGCTTAAACATATTAAGGATAAAACGGCATTCTTCCAAAACATCATGGTAGAAAATAAAGCCCAATAAAACTTCGTAATTTCAAAAAATCGTCATACAAAATGTCATGGTAAATGAAGCCATTAACAAATCATCATCGCAAGACAAAAAGCGCAAAATAGAGAATTATGTATGAGTTTCAAGATTTTTGTCCTCGGATTTCTATCATAGGGGATTAACTGGCACAGAGAAAATAAAAACATTATATTTTGTAGAGACCTTAGGTTGTTTTCGAAGCAGGAGACGTGAAAATTGTGCAATGCCAAAGCCGAAAATCGAACCACGAACCTCTCGAATACACACGCCGAGCGTGCTGGCCACTACACCACGAAGGCATGCCAAGAAGGCGGGAGAAGTACCTTATATACTGCCTTCCCCAAAGGGCGACTAGGGCGATTACGGGACCCAATCGCCAAATCTGACGGTGGAAAACATCATCCACCATCCTTTTCTTTGTTCGGATGTCACTGCAGAGTCACTAGGTTATTTTCGACGCAGGAGACGTGAAAAATGAGCAATGCCGTCGCCCGGACGCGAATCACGGACCTCTCGAATACGCACCGAGCCTGCTGACCACTACATCACGAAGGGATGCTAAGAAGGCGGGAGAAATACCTTATAATTTTACAAATTCCAACAGCGAACATGCATTTAAATTTTTAAACTGATACAGGAAAGTTTTATCCTTACATATTGCAAAAGCAAACATACTGTTACGAACTCTGTACATACATACCTAATTTTAGTGAGATTATATGTGGGAATGTTGTATTTTTCTGTATAATAAAACGATGCTTTGCCGATGATGAAAAATAAAAATATTGAACACTGTCTATTTATTTTGAGTAAATGGCAAATCATTTAACATTGAGCAAATAGCTAGCTCGGTAATTTGGCGAGGTATCGAAAACCTGGCAACGGTTTTGGCGACTGATTTTTGTCATGAATAATTTAAAATTTGGCTAGAAATCCCCAAACGTCGACAAATTCGGCGACCATTAACGACATTTGAGTCCGGTCTCTGTATAACTGTAATGGATATTGTAGCTGAATAACTGTAATTGATTCTCTGTGTAACTGCAACCGTAGTCGGCCCACATATGCTTTGCAGTAATTTTGAGAAGCAGAGAGTATTAGAAATATCTCGGCGGTTGAGAGAAAACTATATAAAATCGGAAAGAGCATCTGAGCTCAGTTGTTTGCTCAGCGTGAGTTGGGAGTTCTGAGATATCTCCGGGTTACCTTCGCTCTTTACATGCTTTTTGCGTTGCGATGTGTTTAACGTTCTTAGTAGTTCGAAGTGCAACTACTGACTGTGTAATATGTGTGTAATACTGCGAAGAGTTGCACGACTACTGTTGTGGAATGTTCCAGAATTGTAAAGTGTTCCTTTTGAATTATAAATGTTTTTGATAAAACCTTTTTTGGGTCTAAAAAAATCTGACGTTCATAATTCGGATAAAAACATCTGCCTTTTTAATGCAGTTTTCATAATTTAATACAGTTTATCAAGCTCTCATCAGTTCTGTGTGCATTCAATATGTTACGAACCAGTACGCAAGCAACAATACGTTTGAAACTTCTAAAGTGAGCATGTCTGCGATGTTATTGTCACGTGATGACTTTTAAAAGGACTTACTTTTTAACACTATTTTTGTAGGACAAAATTATAAAGCTGTGATATTTTTTAACCTCTTTATTTTATACTATCACGTTTTAGAAATGTGATATTTTTATCCTTGCTTTTTTCTTATATCAATGTTATGTACGACAATGTTTTTCCCGTTGCGTTTCTTACTTCAAAACGTTTTCTCCCGTGAAGTTTCCGCTAAACATAGAGCATAAAGAATTACAGATAGGAGTTATCGTAGAGTGTAAAGCAGTTTTGGATTAATTATAGTATGTGTTAATTTTATACACTTAAATAGAAGTATATTGTAAGGATGATATGAAAGAGCTGCATGAAACTGCTAAAACGTTATTCTAATATAATGATTAAATTTTAAAATTATCAATATCACGCTAATTTCATTCTTTTCATGTTATTTGAGTCATTTTAAAACTACTTTTTATAAACTCGTTGTCTGTTCTCCTTTGCTTGTTGAGAATTGTGTACATAATTTTGCATAAAATCCAGTAAAATATTCACATTCAATGTAGCGGTTCTTCTTTGCAACAGAGGAACAATTTGCATCAATAAAACATCACAGAAAATCCTAAAAATGTTCCAAACACCCAAAAGTGCTTGAAAATAAATGAAAGCCGCGCTCTCCCTATGGAGATGAAAACACTAAAATATAATGACTATTAAAGTGAAAAAAATAAATTATTAAAGTAGAAAAAAAGATTTCCAAAAAAACATTTATTTTGGTAAACGACTCACTTGGGAACCTATCTGAGAAACTCAGCGAAAACAGCATTCTTTTTCAGCAGGCTGAAATTTATACAGTTTAAAAATGCAACAGTTTTAGATGGTATTGCTCTCTATATGAAGTTACATTCTTTGGCCAGACTGCTGATACGTAGATCTAAAAGAAACTCTAACTTTCATAATTCAGATAAAAACATCTGCCTTTTTAATGCAATTTTCATAATTTAAAAGTAAAATTTCTATAATTTAAAAAATATTTCTTCTTTTGTAACAGTCCCATATGCTTAGGATATGTACTCATAATAAAGGAAAAATTCCAATGTAAAAATATATTCTGAAATCAGATAAGCATATTTTGTATTCTCATTTTGTTTCCTTAAGTAAACGTGAACAATGTTGTAATATTTTAAAAAGGATGCAACGGATATATGTAACAATAGCGATTTCTCTTTTTAAACTTCAATACTTTAGTGGAGCCTTACTTTATTTTCTGTTAAAATTTCCAAATAAATAATTCAAATAAATACACCACAGAATACATAAAAGAAGTTACGCATGGTATTTAATACATTGTATTTTTAACTTATTAACAATAAAACATATGACTTAAAATAATATATACTCAACTCACTTGTTCATCTAATGTAAGCTATATTTCAAAATGTAAGCTATTATTCAAAAATTATATTAATTAAAATAACTATGGTCAGTTCTTGGACAGCAAAATCAAGTTTTTCAACTTAAGAGAATTTTTATTCAGATTTATATTTTGTCTCAGCAACAGAAATTTAAAATATTTAAAAATTATATTAAATTATTTATAATAACGTGCACTATACGAGAACTGAGAAATTATAAATTTAAGTAGATAGCTAAACTAACCACTGGAGGAGTACTGTACATTTCCCAAATAAGGTATCTATTTGTTTATTTTGCATTTTAGATTTTGCTTCACTGATTATTTCTTCACTTTTATCGTTTAGTTATGATCCTAGAGCAATCGTCTCAAATTGCATGCGGCTAGTATACACAGTTTGAAAGCAATTGATGAGTCTGATTTTTTTTTGCAGAATGAAAGTTTTCTTAAATTAAAAAAAAAAACTTTTTTAACAAATAAACAATTTTTACAATTAAAGTTTAATTTTTAGTTACTAAAAATTTATCAAGCAATACTAATAACAATAACGAAAAGAAAAAGATTGTCAATTTAAAAGTTTTCACTTGCAAGAAATTTCCTGCATCTACGTTTTTAATTCGTTCACAAGCAATATTCAAAATTTACGCACAGTTCCAAATATAGGTACTGACATTATGTAGATCTAATAAAAATTATAAATACGCATGATTTATAAGTTGCACGTTGGTTTGCGTTTATCTAAGCATATTAACTGCGCAGCTTTGCAACTAGTCAACCAATTAGTGACTTAAGTATACATCATTATTCTCAAACATTTTTGCCCAATGTACAGCTTTCACGCTTTCTAAACGATCATCCTGCCTTCCTTTCCCCAACTGGAAGATTACAATTGCATTCATCTAACTTTAAATTACTTTATAATTTTTTTTAAATTAGATAAGAAAAAGTAGAGAAAATGTTGATAGATACTAAAACTTGAATAAAAGTAGTTTTCTGTACTTTTAAATTAAAACTAAATACTTAACAGGTAAATGAAAGACTGAGCGCGTTGCCCCTCAACTATGAAATTCCCCTTAGAAGGGAATTCCTCCCTGGCTGAGAAATGTAATGTCTCTATCGGGAGGAAAAAACGAAAACACTAAAATAATGAAGCACTGGAAACTGTCGGTCAGCAAACTAAATTTACTGACTGTACCGGAAAGTGGAAGTTCTTCCACCTCGCCCCAGTCATATAGCCTGTCGTACAAGCATACAGGGTCAAATCCTTACAATATTAATTATATCCCTTCCATTCAGCAGCAGCAGCGCGCATAAAATCAGTCTAAAATCTCCATGTTTCTAAAATTATAAGTTAAATTTCTACAATAAATGCATAACTAAAATTTATTCTCGGATGTGCAAAATTGCTTCGGGCGCTCGCGGACGCCGGTTTGAGATCACTACCGTTTTTTGGTCTTATAAAGCTTCGCAAATAACGTAACCGTTTCTTGCAAAAATTTTATAAAATTCTATAAATTTTAATATCTATAAATTTTATAAATATTTTTTCTTGCAAAACTTTTGTTGACTACCTTAGCATTTTTTGTAAAAAGAAGTGAAAGGAATTTATATATTTTTTGCCGCATCTGTACCTGCTTTTATACCCTCTGCTTTATTTGTTTCGCATGCCTTGCCCCAAAACATAAGAAACCTTTATCGCAATCAATATAAATTATTCATGATGGTTTCTGATCGATTCTCGTAAAATGTTGTAAGGCGAGAAGGGATTATTCGAACTATTTTCTCTGTCCTCGAGATGTCTAAGAATCCTACCTGAGAACAACGAAGTCTGCACAAAGAATTTAAGAACCAATGGATTCGATGAATTGCAACTATATTACTAATGAAACTTTCTTCATACACTAATAGAAGGTGCACACTTATTTCCAGTATGTAAAAATATTCCATATTTCTAAGCTTGGAAGATGTCAGACATCGAGTATCTTCCGTTTCCACAATTCGTCTAGAAGAAAAGAAATAAAACACGGAAGCTCCAGAACTCGCTGAGGCTGCTTATCTAACAAAATAATAAAAAAAAGGGGGGGATAAAAACGAGGTGTTATTAATAACAAAGGGAACGATTGTACTTTTCCTCCGTTTTATTATTGTTGCAATGCTTGCGCATGCGCTCTCACTTTCCAATGAATCACGCTTAATTGAACTTCCTTGACCTCAATTGGTGCAGAGATATCGACATTTGGCATAGATCCAGAGCTTACTTGTGAAACAAGCATAGCTTCAACGATTTGGTTGCCAGTCTTCTCCTTTGTCTATGGATAACATCTCCTGTAATTTATGTTCCAACTGAGAACTACGATACATTTATAATTTTCTTTTCATAAGATGTACAGTGAGTAGTTTACCCGCTTTCAAAATAGACTCAAGCAGGTTAATAATTTTGAAAATACAAATGGGGGTAAAGTGGCTAAAAGGATTACATTTAATGATGCATTAAATCGTCTCAAAGCAAATTCACCGAACGTGCACACCTACGAAGGCATGACAATCGAATTATTTATCGCCTTACATGGATATATTAGTAAAATAAATAATAGTATTAATTAATTAAAACTTTGAATTTTCCAATAAGTACCTTAATTATTTAAAAAAACTTGGAAAGAAGGGGCATCAAGGATGGTTATTTTAAACATTTCTGTTTTAAACTCAAAATAATATCTGTTTTTCATAACTTTCTTTATAACTGAAACACCAGACTAAACTCGAATTTCGCATAATTTATAAAATTAATTTGACTTTTTTTTACATCCGTTCATAATACTTATCTGTGACATTTGCTACATCTTTGATAAAATTAGAAAAATTATTAAACTTTGTTTTTGCGTAGCCTTGCTAGAAAACTGCAAAGACTTCGAGAAACCTGGACAAAGAAGGTCATTCTTCTTCGAGCGTCAAACGTTTTCTACACCGAGAAAGTTTGAATTCAGCAGCACAGTTTTCCAATAAACAAACAGCAACTTAACGTTGAAATTTTGAAATTTTTTTAAAATGTCTAAGTTTCCCTTTATAGCTTTAACTTCAAGCGTTTTATCGCCACTTCAAAGATTAAGTTCCTTACCATTGCTTTAAAGTAAAAATCCATGCAAGAAATGTTTGGAAAAAGCATTTTCAAAGCCTTAAAAGTAATTTAGTTTCAAAGCTTCGAGAAGTGCTGGTTAACCCTACTGTCGGCGTTTAGAGCCATTAGTTAGATGGAGTTTTTCAGTCTATGGTTTGCCGAACTTAACTTATTCTAGAGGTCTTCCTTTGCGGTTCTCAAAAGGTTCTAAAAACGGAAAAAAATAATATTCAAATTAACTCTATATGCCATATTATAGATTAAATTCTTCAAGTAATCGTCCGTCACTTTTTCTCCCAAGACTAAGATCATATAAATGAAAACTCGCACGACTTAAGTACCGAAATCGATTTTACTTGTGAACCGATCACAGATTTAAGCTTATCGTATAGCGTCAAACAAAGAATAGCTGTGCGAGAATCGGTAGGGTCATACATCTCATTAGTATAAGTATCAGTTTTTATTTAACTTTTAGTTAAAAAGGTAATCATTATTGAAACACTAATAGCCGTGAATTATTAAAGACGAAAATAAATTTTCTTCTGTTTACTCAGTTACGTTATACCAATTTAAGCAAAATTAATTTTAATAAACTGAATTTTAAAACTGCAAGTGTGCTTGTAAGAACATGTTCTAAAACCCTGCGTCAGTTGGGTATATAAGGTAGTCCTCAGAGTATTCTAATTTGTAATAGCGGTCCCTGTTGCAAAGACAAAAAAACTGAGATTCTCCGTGTCGAAGAGTTTAGTGAATCAGTTCAGAATTGTATGATTACGATGCGTTTTCTTGCTCTATTCTTGACAATTTATTTCATGAATGCTGTAGGTGATCTGGCATATTCTTTGTGTGTTAATGATAATTGCCTTATCTCTGTTGCTCTCCTTGAGCTACTTATAGTTTGAAAAGTGCCGAACGACTTGTGATTCATTTCAATAAAGTAGCAACTGCTTCCTGTTCATGTAATGTAATTCTGGCTGATTCATAGCGGAAAATGTTGCTCTATGTAAAAGTTATCCATTTACTACTGTGAAAGGTTTCGTCTATTATTTTTTGTTACATAGTATTTGTTTGGATGTATATTTAATAGTTGCATTTCGTTTTTTTTTCCTTTTGTCTTATTTATTTCATCAGTATTTAATTTTATGATATCATTTATACAACATTCTTGTTACTGGCAACATGTTTTATTTCACTATTGAGTTTGTGTGAATGGCAACTGTTGTTCATGTTTAATTTTGATAGAATCAAAGCTGTATGTAAGTAAAGCGTCGGCACTCCCGTACTATAACATGACGCCAAATTGCAGCGCCAATCCCCTGCAGTGGTGACGATGTAAACTAAATATCTTCCCCTCCTCCACTCCCCTGCAGTGACCTCATGGAGGTTGGAAGTAAGATGGCGAGGCCGCAATGAGTTATGACACGATTGGATGTAAATATTTTGCAATTGCGTCGTAATTATATATATAAATGTATATATTTTCTATTTGTACAGTATTTCAGAGTCCTAAGTGTACGAAAAGAATACATTTTTAAGCAAAGTTTATTGTTATTAACATTAAAATTATGCATTATTTCTTCTCCACTTACAGAGCTTCTACCTAAAATACTTTCTCAAATATGACATAATTTTTTTAGCTTCTGAGGGATCTTTTAAATGAAAAACAATCTAAGTCAATTTGTAATTAATGCTCAATTCGGTCCATTTCAAATTAGCGCTCTTTTTATTACAATAGTGAAATACATTAAATAGTACATAACTTTCTCTGAATATTTCTGAAAGGGAATAAAAAAAAGATTTTTTAAAATATTATTTAAAACTTGTACCTGCGTTATTATAAAATATAGGGGAATAATTCTTTTAATTATCAGATTTTTTTACCTTTAATTTCAACAATACATATCCTAAAACTCTTCTTTATTACTTCCTTAAGTACGCATCGTCTCAAGGAAACGTGTAGAAATGTATTCCATCAGATTTCGACGAAATCTTACTCTTGCAATCCTTAATCCGCAGTATCGATACGCCATTAGAGAAAATTTAAAAAAAAAATTGGTTCTGAAAAGAGCCTTTTTTAATTAAAAAGTACAAAATTAATACGTTATAAATAACACAACCAAAGCACGTTAGAAGCTAACAAGATTTCGGTAGAATCAAACAAACAACCAAATCAAAACAACCAATGACTGAAAAGAAAACGAGCATGCGCAGTTTTACTGATTGTGTTTCCACATCGCCACCGCTACGAGCGCTGCGGTCGTTTCGAAGCGCAATTTCTCAAATTGAAGTGCCGACGCTTTACTTACATACAGCTTTGGATAGAATAACGTAGTTAGCCGCACTCTGCTGCTGGCAAACATGAAATTTCCTGTTAAAGAATATTCCATGTTTAGAATGTTAATAAAGTTTGTCTACAAAGCTGATTCTTTTTAGTTCAAGGCAACTAGTAAATATTTACTGTTTACTAATCGTAACGGTTTTAGGTATTTCCGCTTAGGTTACATCAATAGAAATTAAATATTGATGCAAGAAATAAAATATATTGAACATGAACTTAAAGTATTAAACACAATTTATAAACCTGATGGATTGTATCTTCTTCTAAAAGTATTAAAAATGTACATTGTGCTGCTTAAACTGTATTTTGCTATCTGAAAAATCGATTTGTTTTTGTTCTGAACCAATGAAAGAAAAAGCTCCTTAACTGGAACGCAAACAGTGAGTCATTTTCCTCCTGTCTTCCAATTCCATATCGGAGCATTCCCTTAAGATAAAAAGTGCGTTTTCATTTCTGATTTGGGTATTTTTATTTGTGCAGTATTTATAAAGAAAACACATTACGTAAAAACGATCCAGGAAAAAAAAACTGGGTTTTGTAATTCCGCATTTGAATTTTTGCTATATCACTTAAATTTTATTCAGATTCTTATTAATTTTTAAATACAGTTATCACGAAATCTCTGTTCGTTGGTTAAAGGAAAAGATAATTTGAATATAATCCAGTGTAACGTTTCAAATTTAGAGTATTTTTCTTTCATACTGTGAAAAAATCACATGTTTTATTATTTTGTAGAAACATTAGGTTATTTCGAAGCTGGAGGCATGAAAAATAAGCAACGCCTTCGCCGGGAGTCGAACCACGGACCTTTCGGTTACGCGTCGAGCTTGCTGACTACTACACCACGAAAGCACGCGAAGAAGGCGGGAGAAATACCTTATAATTTTCTTTATTTTTTCTCGAATTTGTTTATATATTTAGTATAGAATATATGATATTCTAACGTTAAAAAGGGCATTAATGCTCAATAAGTTTAAAAAAACTAACGAATGTATAATACATTAGAAAATCTAATAAAGCCATAACATTATTCACATCCGTAAAAGGCCTTAGATGTCTTTTAAGGTTTTTAAGTTTTACTAACGTTTATTTTATTTTAAACCTTTACTAGCTTCTCTCTCTTATTTTCCATTTCCGGCGAGATTAAGCGCGAATAGATTTAGTCTATGCAAATGAGTTTGCAAACTGTAGAAGTATTTAAGACACGGCTTTTAGCCAAGTAAAAGTAGGAAAACAGAGATTTCACATTGCTTTTACCACGCGTGTGATTTTTGCTGTCTGCCTTTAAGGCCAGAACTTAATCCGCTAATATTTGAAGGCGTCTTTGCAGTCTCGGGGAGGGCATTGCTCAATTTTCACGTCTCTCAGCATTAAAAATCCTAATGTCTCTTCAGTGGCACTCGGTCTAAAAATGGTGGTGGATGATGATGCTCTACCACCAGGGTTTGGCGACTAGGTCCGCTAAACTCCAGTCGCCCTTTAAAAGGGGTAGTATATAAAGTATTTCTCTAGCCTTATTAGCATGACTTCGTGGTGTAATGGTCAGCGAACTCTACACGACAGGTCCGAATCCCGGCGATGGCATTGGTCATTTTTCATATCTCTTCAAAATAACCTAATGTCTATACAGTATCCTCCGAGCTAAGATTGGTTGTGGATGATGAATCTCCACCACCAGGGTTCGGCGATCGGGTCCTCTAATTCCCATTCGCCCTTTAAATGGGGAGGTGTATAAGATATTTCTCCCGCCTTCTTAGCATGCCTTCGTGGTGTAATGGCCAGCACACTTGGCGCGCATTCGAAAGGTCCGAGGTTTGAGTCCCGGTGAGGGCTCTGCTTATTTTTCATGTCTCTTGCTTCGAAATAACCTAATGTCTCTACAGTGGCTTTCCAATAGTACTCTTTTACTTCTTCTAGCGGTAATAATGTAATCGCCAAAAGTTATCAATATTTCAGCAGTATTTCTAACTGATCTCATTAAAAAATATCTCGATTGATGAACGAGATCTCGAGCTATGAACTCTTAAGATGGCAGCAAACAATTTTTCCGTGTGCCTTGAAGTAACTTTTAGCACGGAATTTATACTAAAGAATTTCTGGAAGCCTCATTGTTATATTTTCCGTTGCTTAACTATCATTAATAACAAGTGACTTCTAGGATTAAAAAAAAATGGGCCTGCACGAGATTTCAGTAGATTGCGTTCCTGAGAGTATTTTGAGGGTTTTGATAGCGAGGATTTTTTGTTATCGATGAAACTGTGTTTCTAGCTAAAACCGTAGTTGGAACATATAAGACTTCACGGAGTTGTTAGAGAATCTCAAAAAAATTAATTCAATAACAATTGATTAATATTTATTAGTTGCGGTTTCTCATGCATCAAACGAATAATTTTTCATGGGTTTTTAAAAAGCTGTAAATTGCGTTCATGTTTAAAAAAAGCAACTGTCAACTTAAATAATATTCACTTTTCAACCAAAAATTATATAATTAACTGTATACTTAGGTATATTAGCAAGAAATACATATACTTCACGATTACGATTTTCGTTCCTGACAATTCTTATTGCTCATAATCATGACCAAAAAAGTGTACATAAATCTTAAGTGCATATTTTTGTTCACAATCAATCCTTTATTAGATGAGAAAATTTGCAGTATGAAGAAACGTCGCCGAGAGTGAAATATCGAAAAAGTGCATTTCTGCATATCAAATCCCCAAATGGAATGCTCTGAGGCGTGGGAAACATAAAAATATTCCACGATCTACGCCATCTAAACTTTTTTATTACTCTTTTCCATGCAAAAGGCATATAAAATTTTCAAAATTTAGAATGAAAAACACTCTTAAAGGTATTTGCTTTTTTCTTGAGAAAGGCGTCCCCGTTTCACTCATTTTTTTCCAAAATATCGACATGCCTTAGGCAGAAAAGTGCGGGAAAAGCCAAACTCAGGATAAATTTAGCTTTATTAGAATAGAAAAAGTTGACTTGCGTTATTATTATCTATCCCGTTTCATAGTCATATCTTGCTAGATGAAAGCAAAATTAATGAACCTGATTGCATGTTTAAGTAATTAAATGCTATGTTTTTTTTATTTGGTCATGTTGCTGTTATGTGGTCAAAAAATATCGGAAAAGATTGCACATATTACAAGATCTTAGTTTATAGACAAAATCTTGTTACATCCCTTTTCTTGTTACATCCTTTTCCTCTGGCCTCAACGTATTTATGTAAACTTTTGTTCCAGTTCTCAAAGTATGCCTCAAATTCGTTTTCGTGAAGTCATTTCACGGCTCGCAGTTAATTTTCTTTTATTAGAATAATAGATTCCGAAACAATGTCCACAAAAACGCAGCTTAAATCTTTGACGTAAGAACACATCGTATGGTTTCTTATCACATGAACATAAAGTTTGAGGAGCTATATATATTGAAATGTTAACTAACAAATTTCCTGACAACAACAGAAGTGTGTCTAGTTGAATTAGCATGATGAAAACCTCATGAGTTACGTCGCAACAATTCAGATAATTTTCTATGAATTTGCTTATCATAATTTTTCATGCATAGGGCTCTCTACCGCCCAGAGATGGGCGCTAATTGCGTTGAATATTCCTTCTATTGTGAAGGATGCTTAATCGGTGACAACATATTAGCAGGGAATGAGGATCTGTAGCACGCCAAGATACCATTGTGCAAAAGCAATACGACGTGATAATCCCCCTATTGAAGTGCCTGGATACGCTGCAAATGATACGGGTACATTTCGTTTCCTCTGAGAATACTCCAGATGCTGGAACAAAAACACTGACTGCGTGCTCTCTGTGCTGTTCATGGCAGCTAACATCCTGGACAGCCTTGCAAAGAAAATAAGGCAGGATGTACACTTCATAAGATATTGTTCCACGTTACAAGCGCTGAGCCGCTGGTCCACTGCAGTCTGCAACCCCATATGACAAATTCATATCGGCTAACCCCGCGTTCTTATAATTATTCGTTTTACTAACTCTGTCTCCTTGTGTGAAATGACGATTCCCTGCAAGAATTTTCAAAACTTCCGTGCAATGCTTACTACCGCGTTAGAAGACCCTACATTGCTACATGATTCCGAGTCGTTGGGGTGTATCTTATCCTCCTAGAATTTCTGAAACGGGGTACTGAGACAATCTGTATTTAAGTAATATTGCTTACATACTCATCATAATTTTAATCGAAACAATGAAACGTGAGCGATTGACATTTTCATATAATTTAAAATTTACTTTTAGTTCTAGATGTTCTTGTGTCAGAAGCTCAGCAGTTGGCTATTTTATACAGATACACAATTAATCAAAATTTCATGAAAATCTGATTAACCAGTTCAGAGAAATCATGCGCGCAAACGGGAAAATCACATTTTTATGAAATCCTAATTGAAAATTAAAATTACTTAAAAACCTTGTAAGCATATTACTTTCTTAAAATTAATAATTGTACATAAACATAATCATTAGAATCAAAAGTAAAAACCGTAACTAAAATGGTTGATTAATTTTTTTTCCTATGAAGGCCCCAACTAGTTAAAAAAAAGCAAATTTCTTGTTTTTAAAATGTGTTTCTACTTTTGTGTATTATGTTTGTAGTCCTGGGATTACGGTCCCGGAGGAAAGGTTTGAAGACTTGGGAGACACTAAGTTGTTTTAAAATGGAGATTTTATTCGAATATTGCTCTTTTGACTCTCAAATAATGCAGAGGAACGAAACATGCATTCGGGACTCATTAATCAACTCGGCATAAGGATTCAGAACACTTTTCCCTTGACAAGTTCTGTTTGAAGCCTTAAACAGAGGACACTGATACATTATTTTGATTTATGCGTATTGTTATTTTTGTATTATTTTCCCTTGTTTATACGTATTTGAAGTTTAATTTTACTGTACTCCTTTTGAGTTACGACTTTCAGTGAGAAAGAATTAGTTGGGGCCTTCTTAGGGAAGAAATTTTAATCTATCATTTTAGTTCTAATTTTCTCCTTTTCATTCTAATAATGTAATTATTTTCGGTCTAATAGCATTAGCGCAGATCTGTTTATTTCCTTTTTTATAAAATTCGTTTTGAGAATTTCTTTTGAATTTTTTAAAATTTCTTTTGAGTTATATATATATATATATATTTGTAAAGAAGATGAAGTTTTAAACAGCTATTGCTTAAAAGTACATTTGACACCGTAGTTCAAGATTAAAAAATTACACCATGCTAAAATAATAATACAAAACTAAAAAAGTAAAAGGAACCGAAAAATAAAACGTGAAAAACTATAAAAACTACAAAGGAAGAGAAAGAAAACTATAAAAACTACAAAGGAAGGAAATTTTGCAGCTGAGTGCGCAAAATTCTTGACCGCATAGGTCTTTCTTGTTCGAGTACTACTTTCTACTTTATACTCTTATATATATATGTCAACGCTTCTCATGCTGACCTATGAAGTTTATTTCATCAAAGTCGCAGTGAAAAGCTTGCTTTTACAATTAAATACTCTCAGATTTCTAAAATGCAAATGCAAAAACCCCACCTAGCTCTTTAAATGGCAAAAACTTAGAATTATTGGTTACCATAGCTTTGGCTTAGTAGTGAATTTTTAAGTTTATTGAGGTTTAAAATTCTCGTAAAAAACAAATTATTGTGCAAACAAAAAAGTGTTTACGGTAAATAGTAGGGCTGAAACCAGATTGATTGCGAATTTTAAGAATACAAAGGAAGGGAAGAGTATTGTCAGTTTCAGTTTCAAAAGTGAACTGAATGGCTGTACCAATCGAATTTATAATAGATAAAATGTGGTATAAATCTTCTTTATTACCATCAACGATTTTTGACTAAATCAATGCCAAACACAAGGTTTTCGCTTTACTAATTTTATGTTTCACTTTGGTGTGCTTCTGTTCTGTTTTGGCATATACATAACATGCAAGCAACTGAAATCTAGAATACGATAAATGAACCTTTGAGTGACATGAAATTATTATTAATATAAATCATTTTAAAATAAATAGTTATGATCAAAGTTATTCTTCTCCTTACCAGATAGCAAAAGTAGTACAAAAAATAAACGGCGAATGAAAAACGTAAATGAAAATGAAATTAATGCTTAATAAAAAAAGCATTTGTAAAATCAAGTTGTAGATCTAAAGGATTGCAAAGAACAATTAAATTAGAACACGTGCTTAAACAAAAATGCAAAGAAAGTAAAGGAAAAAAACTGAAGCAATAGTATTTGCATTTTTTTACAATGCAAAAAAAAAATTGAAAGTGTCAGATTCTTTGAAGCTTCGATACCACAATGTGTATTTTGGACATCCTTATGCTACGATTTTTACTGATAATCATGCATATGTAAAATAACTTTTGAATGGTACATCTCCTACTCTGTTATTAATGTCCATTCATATAAAATTTCATGAAAATCTGCTCATAAAATTTTCATAAGTTTGGTATAATGAGCAAATTGTCTTAATTTTCCACACAAGTGTGTGTATAGTGCCAGTCGCTTATTAACTCACTTTCGTTCCAGACATATTTAAGTTTATTTAACGGTTGGGTTTAACAGACAGCAATTTTTGCATTGTAGACTGTGATATCAGATTGAAACTTTACAAGTAAAAAATAACTAGCAACTACTTTCTTAATTTATGTCAAAATAATAATCAAAATTAATTATAAAATTAAACTATTTATGCAGTTTTGTATTTCATTTTTTAAAATTTTTTATGAAATGTTTTTACTGTTACGTCTTGATCAACTTCTACTGCTTAGAAACAGTTATTCTGTCTCTGCCTGTTTGATATTGTTCGACAGAAGTTTTTCAAATGTTTTCTCAATTTTTTTAACTAATGGTAGATGTTTTTGTTCAGCACCTTTCAGTTCAAAAATGTTCTTAAAATTTGCTGTGTTTTCTACATTCGACTGATGATGGCATGTTCTCAAGCTTTTCAGTATCACTTTTGCTGTCAGCTTCTGAAGTCCTTTTAATCTACCATTTTCACAGTTTTTAATATAGGATGTCTCAATATTGTTTTGAATTTACACATATTTAAAAAAATGGATCTCCCCTCATTGTTTTCGGATATTATAGGACATTACTTCTAGTTTACAATTTCTCCGAGGCTTCTGCTGCATATATGCCACGTTTTCTGTAAAAGATTTTAACTGATTTTAAGAGATTAAACCCTGCACTGATTATAATGTGCATAACTATTAGCAGAGATAAAGACTTATTTATCTCCTTCGAAGTGCTTGAATTTTCACAAAATTTATTTCTACGTATCATTTACTAAACATCATTTCTGAAATGACTTTTAAAAGCTTTTACAATACTGTAGAATTAAAGGCTGAATATTAGAAGCTTTCTTTGCAGGAAGAGGCATTAATGTTTTTCAGAAAAAGATGTGGACGCTACACAACTATTTTTTCTTTCTTCGGTCTCTGTCGAATTTCAAAAGAAAATCAGTAAAAATGTAGTTTCTAATCCATGAGTTCTTGTTGTTTTGGTAAGTCAGAAGTAAAATTTTGACTCCTTTTAAATACTGCGTTTCTCTGCTTTAACCTGTGCTGTCTTTTTTATTGCTGTCTTAGTCCATACTGCACGCTAATAAAATTTATCTTTCAGTTTCTCAAGAAAACTGCTGTTTCACTGTTAAATATTAACTTGTGTTCTGGCAATATTCTGTAATAAAGACTTGTATAGTTCGTATTATAAATTTGGAGTGGCTTGCATTCATTCAACAACTCATAAAACGTATTTTATCCAGTTATGGTTATCTATATGCATGGTTGTCTGCTTCTTTCTTTTCAACATATAATGCTCGGTTCTTTTTTCTCCAACTCATATGTCAGTTTATATAAACTTCTCTCCTAGCATTTAGCTGATTAGCAAAAAAAACTCTAAAAATAGTAATATTTGTAACTTTATAGTTTGAAATCGTTCTATAAAAGCAATTTAAAATTTTCTCGATTATCTGTCACTTTTGCGCCTTCCGGAAACAGTTGCATATTTTACTAGTTCTTCATTAATAATAATTCTGCAAGTATTAAGTATAAAGCGCAGACTTGTATGGAAAATTCTTAGTTTAAATTGAGTTTTTCTTTTTTTGCACTTGCCGAGAACATTAAAATTATTTAATAATTTATACTTTTCTTTCAGGCTGTCTTTCGCTTGGCATTTCGACAACATAAGAATACAATAAATTTTTAAATATGGTTCTTTTAGATATTAATTAAAATTTCAGAATTTAAATTCTTAGCCAGCAGAAACTTTGCTCGTTGTCTGCTCAATTGATGTACTACATCATGATTACAAGCATGGCCAATGTTGCCCTTGCTTTTTCTTCAGTCTACTCTGGCCCTGATCTGAGGTTGTGGCTGGCAGATAGTAGATGGTCCCACCTCTGAGTAACTTATTCCGTTAGTTGCCTCAAGGCTAACTCAAGTCGGAAGTTGCTCAGTAGGTCCTTGTAGTCTACAGTTATCATTTATTTTCCATTCAAAGATTCTAAATGTACGGTAATACTTAGACGCATTTCATGAAGTGTTTCATTACTTCTCTTCAATTCTCAACCGTGAATATAATGTATCTATAAGCGAAGAAGATGAGTTTAATAATCAGCGGTTTTTATATTGATTCGTATGTATATATTTTGGTTCCTGGAAATTTGAGTGCAAAAAGCGGTGTGTACTGTATTTTTAATTTTGTCAATTTTTTAAGTTTTTTACGGAAATGATACTTATTTTTACGGAAAAATAATTAGCTGAAGAACATATTTTTTTCTAAATTCAGTTTCGGTTATATGGTTATGGATTCGTTAATAATTATGTCATTTAATATTTAATTATAGAAGCAATATAGAAAGAGCTAACTCGAAAATCCTCTTTCTTTCCTCCGAAAGGGCTCCAATATTAAATGAATTAATATATGTGTATGCTTTTTCTTGTTTGTCAAATCAGCGTAAAGCAATGTTTATTCTTTCACTGTATAAACATCATGGTTTATTTGTAAATTTCCCATTTAATTTCATTAAAATACCTTTCTGTAAATATCACCATTTAATTTATAAATCGGTTTCTTTCTCCGTATTTGAAAAGAAGGAAACAAAACTTTTTTTTCAGTAAAGCTTTCTAAAAATCTCAAATTAGTGATAATTGGGAAAAAAGGCGAAAAAAACTTACTGATCTAAGATACAAAGCATGCGGTGGAAAATCTGCAAAAAACCTTCGAGTGGGAAACTCGAGATTTTAAAAGCGGGAAAAAAAAAGATCCGGAAACCTCACTAATTCAATGAAGGACGTTGACGTAAGTATTCTGCTGAATTGACAATGCCCAAAGGCTTTTAATTTCATCTGTTCGAGCCAACCTTCGTCTCAAGTGCTCTTCTTATTCAGTTCAGTATTGTTCTTTGGAATCCTTTTAAAAATTTGTTCCAGTTTCCTCGGTTTCATCTGCTCTGTCATTTTGATGAGGGTTATTAAGTTATCCGAAAAATCCAAGTTAATCGATAAGAGAATTAGATTTAGCGTTTACTATTATGCGTTTAGTTTCTAAACGTATTGCATTTTGACTGTCATACAAGCGATATTTTTTCCCTAATTACTTCCGCATTAATTTTACTAAAAAATATTCGAAAAGGTATGTTTTCTGTTTTATTTAACCTTAACGTTTTGGCAAAAATTGTATACCTTTTGCTGTTTCTTGAAACCATAGAACTTAGGGTTTGCTTCTGTCGTATGAAAAGAAATTTACGTCTTGGATTTATCAACAAACATACAGGGTGTTTATAAAGTCCCGGACCCATTTTGATGTTTAATAACTCATAAAATAATAAAGATAGATTGAAATTAATAACATAAATGATTAGATAGACTCAAAACGTTTCATGACCCTTGTCAATGAAATTCCACGTGTTCCCCCTTCGTCGGACGGAGAATATCAAGACGATATTCAATTTCACGCCAGGTATCGGCAAGCATGCCGGCATCCACAGAGGCTATTGCGGTTGTCATTCTGGCTTTTAGGTCATCCATGTTCAACACTCTCCTCCTGTAAACGTTGTCCTTTACAAATCCCCAAAGGAAAAAGGTCAACGGCGTTATATCAGGTGATCTGGGTGGCCAAGGAATTGAACCTCCTCGCCCAATCTATCTTCCTGTAAAATGGTCATTCAAAGAGCTACGAACGATGGCTTTAGGACGTCCGGAACGTTTCTTATCTGCGATACTTCCTGTTTTTAGAAAATTCTTTTTTCACCGCAAGATGCTGTTTTGGATGGAGGATCTTTTTGGTAAATTCTTCTGCAATTTCTCTGTGTTTGCATTATGCATTTCGTTTCTATGAACTACCATAAAATCTGGGCTTTCTCTTGTGGTGTATGCATCTTCCTTAATATCCGGTCGAAAAAAACATCACATACAAAAGTACTAAAACAAACACATTAAAAGTAAACATAACATTGCAATAGTTGCTAAAAACAAAAGAGAGAAAAATGCAATTAATAAGCAGACGATATCTAGAAAAGTACAGATATTTAGACTGGAAAATGAAATTATCTGAAATTAACCACACGCGCAGACGATATTTACAAAAGTAAAGGTATTCAAATCTGAAAAGGAAATATATATAAGTTATTCCATCAATAAATGCCATAAGTTTGTTTATATCTTCATTATTTTATGAGTTATTAAACATCAAAATGGGTCCAGGACGATATAAACACCCTGTAAAGTGAGTAGCTAATTTGTGACACAATATGTGCTGAATATCTCCACCCAATAGCTATCAGACTAGCATCTCTATATACATTATTAATACGTACCAGATTTTTAGGCGTATATCGGATGAAACTTTTCAATAAGGAATAAATGGAAAATAATTAATACGTTCTTCTCAAAAATCATATCGTTATTTTTATAATATTTTTAATACTAAAATACAAATGCAATGTGTAAAATATATACTGTACATAAATAAAGCACTGAACATGATATTGTACATAAGTATTTTTCTGCGATCTAAATCAAAGGTGATATCTTACTATACTCGAATGTCTCTCATCTTTGGTCAGGAAATCAATTTCTCACCTTCGCAACCTTAGCCGATTTTAACCACGTAACCTACTTTGAGTATTTTTTCTTTTTGCAATCGGTAAGTGTGAGACTCGTGATTATTTTCCACTATGAACTTTCAAATATGCCTGTGAGTGTCAGAATCTGGAGCACTAACGCGTAGTTTGGTGCCGTTAAGTTGTCCACTAATACATGCTTTCGTGTTCGATTACTCAGGGTTGCGAAAAACTGATCCGTATTTAGGATTTCTTGAATTGCAATCGGAATTACTTCTTTATTTCTTGTATTCTACTGAGGGTACTTGGTTTTTGGATTAATGTTTCAGAGTTTTGATTATTTATGGTTTGAGCTAGTTGGATAAGCATTTCATTCATTTCCTCTTTATGTCTGTCGTATCTGTTTTCAATTTTTATGGAAGGTTCATTAGTTCCGATATCAGAATTGCAGAAATTTGATGATCAACGTTTAAGTCTCTTTCTTTGTTCCTTGAAGTAGGCTTTTTGCTGGACTTCCAGTAAAGAATCTACTGTGGTTTGTAGTTCATGAATGAGATTGTGAAGATATTCGATTCCTATTTTTGCTTGGTTTTCATCTAAACTTCGTTTATAATAGTTATCATAATTTCTTTAGCTTGTCTCTCAAATAGTATGTGAGTTTTTCATTAGCAAGGAATCTTTGAAACAATTTAGCGAGTTGACCGTTCTCCTCAATGGTCAAGACAATTAAAATTTGCTTCTCAATAGTACTTATGAAATATTCAGGTTGCTATGCATTATTCAGTGTTGGTGATGTTAAATAATATTCGCGAATTTGGCAAGCTTAGAGGTGAATGTCTCACTTGGCGGTCCGACTTGTAGAATTCACGTATTCTGAGAGGATTGCTCTCCATGTAAAAAGGAAGGTGGGACGTAGAACGCTAGGCGTGAAAGGTAGGTGAAGCGGGCATAGAAACTCGTCGGCGTACCGCCATACTGTAATGATGTCATGGATAACATGCAAAGGAAATGGAACCCTACTATAACTCCTAATTTTCGGGTTGTGTGGCGGACGACGGTGAGATAAGTATCACACTGCTGTCCTGGACATCTGTAGACACGTTTGTGATGGTCATTGAGGCTAATTTCGAAGAGGGGAATTCTACTCCAATCCGTGAGATTCTAGGTCGTATGTGACCTGCACCACTGCAAACATGCCGGTGGACAGCGGTGAGGGTTAGTCGCCTCTGTGACTTCAGTCCCCGTTCGTTGAGTCGCCTATCAATAGTCACTGCAGTCACAGCTGTCTCGGTTACACGCCGGATCGTTGATAAGGACACAGCATGGTCTGTGAGCGTCGACCGGGTGATAATTTTGTTTTCGTTCTTGGTGGACGGCTACCTTCTTTACGCTCTGTACGGCCACGTTTCGCAGATTCCTGCCAACGTTTTCCAATGATAGCGTCGTCAATTTAGTCCCATTCGGATTACTCCTTCTTGGTACGTCGCTTTGTATCTTATAGAATGTATTTTGCGTATTATTTTATTAGATGCAAATGCGACTCAAGTATTCTTAATAAATCTTCCAAAAAGATATCTTTTTATTTGTAAATAGCGTTATGAAAGTTTACCATACTAAACGTCTCCTAACTGACAAGAGCATAAGCATATAAGTAACGATAAAAAAATAATAAGGGATTAAATAAATAACTCAGCAACAAAAATAATGCTCTGTTAGCAATTAACTCTTTTCATATGCAATTAAATATTCGTAGATGTAAGATTCTAAGAAAAATAATATCTTGAAATTGCTGCGTAAGTTATCTTTTTATACTATCATTATTTTCCATGCAACTTTCTTTGTCTATATCTAAATGACTTGATACACCTAATCAGCTAATAACTTAACATGTTTTATTTATTTTTCATACATTCAGTTATCAATAATCTTTAAAATAAATTTCCCCCGCATCAACTAATAACACTAGCAGGAAAGTTAGAAGAGCTCCGGAACTACTTAATTTAGAAATTGTTTTGTTTATCACAACGTTATTCATGACGTCAAAAATGAATTAAGCGATATCTATAAATTGACGGTGGGATATCTTTAACATCCATATTTAAGCAATTATGATGCAATTAACAAAGAAATATCTATACTGAAACAATGGCATATATTTTTTAAATCATTAAGACATATTCACTAGCAATATGCAGGATACATTCGAAACAGAACCGTGTATATTGAGTAATTCTCTATCAGTTACCATGCTTACTTTGACTATCATGACTGCTGATTGACTTTTGCTTACTCATTCTGTAGCCAATATCTTTGATAGCACACTAACAGATGTATTATTTCCAGTCATTTACCGTAAGATTATTTCCTAATGGAATCTTTTTGATAAATTGGTATTATGACTGTGAAGGGAATGAATATCAATAAAACTTTAATCTGAAAGAAAGCATTTTAACAATAATAATAATAAACGTAAAATTTCTGTTTTTTTATCATAAAAATGATATTTTTGGGAAAACAACCTTTGTTTTTCACATTGTAGGGTAATAAACAATTACACTCTACTGAATCTTTTATCACTTAGTCAACTGAAACTTCTGGAATCTATATGTTTTCGAAGGAAAACTGGCGCATCTACATTTTAATGCGAAAATTGTAGAATAAATAATATTTTTTCTATTTATATTCAATATTTTGGGCAGTAATAATATTACTTATTTCAAATTTGTATACCCAATAAAATATTTTTATTGCAGCGGTTTAAAACAAAGATACATAAAACTTGCTAATTGCAAGTTTGAAATAGCAGTTAAAGTAACAATGGTACTTTTTCCGCTACAATGTATGAATTATTGCCATATCATACATCTATAAATCAATACTAATTGCTCAAGCTGTCATATTTTGAATGACATTTATTATATCCTTTCAGTGAAGTAAATATCTCTCCAAAAATATCAAAAATACTGTATAAATTGCTGGAAATACTGAGCAAAACTGGAAACGCTTGATGGAGATATCACTTCTCTTATCAATGCATAGCTAGCTGAGGGAAATATTTTTATTTTTTCCCCTTAAACGGCAATGGAATTCCATCTTCTGGGTAGTCCACCATTGGATAAAAGCTTTCCGGACCCTGCTCTTCATCACATCAGTTTTCCGATATCAACCTAATGGCAATTCAACGCAAAAAAGATGGCTACCCTAAAAACCGCTTTTAAAATCATTTTCTTTTTTATCTTATTTTATAGATACCTAACACCGCTTGATTGCCAAAGAGACGACAATTGGTGAGAGGACTCGAGCGATTTGGTGCCATCAGCGACGGTCATCACCATCATCATAAAACGGGACTGGATTTTTTACGTGCGTTGCATACTTCTTTGGGAACGGACCGGAGTTTTAAAACAGCCAGTGTTAGTTTTAAACGATGCTTCATGGTTTCACTATAAAGCTTCTCATTTCGACTTTGGTTCGTCCCATTGAATGCACATCATGCAGAAGAATTCCACATCAGAAAATAAACAACAGTTTGGAAAGGAAAACTTCAAGATCATGGTTCCCTATTTACTAAGTTATTCAAAACTGGCCTTCAAACAGTCTTTTGTAGAAGCACTGGGGCTCGTAAAGTAAAAACCAATTTGAACCAATTAGAAGGACTAGTTACGGGAAATTCATACTTAGTTTGAAAGTTAATTTGAAATTATACTTCACTGTTACCTAACTGCAGTGCTAATGGCGGAACGAGTTACGGATAATTGTTGTGACCAATATTACGTTAAAAGAACACTGTGAAATATTCATTATTGAAATGGTATGTTTGTACGTTCGTTTATTCAATTACACGAAAGAACACGACGGTATTCTTTACCGAAAGAAGAATACTGAGCCAATTTTAAATTATGCGCTTGCCAAAGTCTTAAGATATCAAAATAATGCTGCATAGTTTAGTTCAACATATTATCGAAAGAGAAAATTAAAACCCTTTTCTTTAGAATTTATATGAAACGAAATATCCATGTCAGAATTACTTAACCGTAATTACTGAAAGACAAGTATTAACACTGAAGACGTGTACGTTTCATTTCCGTAACTAGAGTATGAGAAATTTATTCCAGATTAAAAAAGAAAAATGATATATACTGTCAGGGCTGAGTGTTCTGTGCATACTTTTGGCGGGCATGGTCTTAACCGTGTTAAAGTCCTGATCTTGAACAGGGAGCTGAATGCAGCTATGTTCTGTGGTAGGATAACTGTGGCTAAGTGGTAGAATAACTGCACGTAGGAGGGGTTTAAAATTACCCTTTTATTAAACCACTATTTACAGCCACTTCCCCACTCGGAAGGGATAACAGAAAATAATGACCGCACTTGGGTCTAAACTGAATAATCAAATAATTTAAAATAAAGTGAGTAGAAATTAAGTAGTCGTTGCTCTCAGAGCTATAAACGCGAGGTTGGCCTCTATGCTAAACTATCAATGGTGCGTAGCAAGATTTAGCTAATACTAAAGCACTTAGATTACTTCAATAAGTATTAGAGTAACAGCGCTAAGGTTTAGAATTTAAATACTAGCTAGTCAGGTGGACGTCGAACAGAGCCGCAGCGATCTGAGATTAAAAGCGCTCTCACATTGAGAAGTTCCTTGCTAAACTTTTAAATACAAAACTTGGCTCTACTTCAAATTAGCATAAAGCTGAAACGCGCGCTCATTATAACGGGAAGTTGAAATAAGAGCTTACAGTAAAGAGAAATTAACGTAAACCTTTGTTAGTTTAAACTAAAACCTTACAATACATTCGAAAACATTAATCTCTCAAAACTGTATACAATGGTAAAGCAATTATTTCGAACGTTACTCTGTAAATTCTGTAAGGTTACTAATGAGGTCGGTTGCAATACTGTTAAAGCCATTCTTCTGTTATGTTTTTGCTAATAGGTTGGCTTTAATGTAGAATCTAAAGAATAAAATTTTAAAAAAAATGTTTGTTCAGAAAAAACTGTATTTACATGTATGTGTTTCATATGTAATATCTGTAAAATTATTTTTAACAACCATTATTACTCATGATAGTCGCACAAAATTGGTTAATGCAGATTAGCTATTTTATGTTCTCTATCCTAGAAATATTCAGCTTTTCAAAATTCTGCGATGTCTCATTTAAATAAAAGAAGATGAACTAATCTTTTCACCTTCCGACACTACGTACAGCTATAGTAAAGTATAGTACAGATGGGCCCACTAGCAGCAGAGCGGTAAAATTGCTGAACAGTTCTAGTTCCAACGTGGGTTAGAGTCCAGGCAAACGGGTTTGTTTCGTGGTTTTCCCCATGCGTAACGTGTATACGAGCCAGTTTCCCTGATAAAGTCCTCCATAAAAGCTCCCTCTCCTTAGGCAGATTGCCGTAGTGTGCTTTGTCGTAATAAACTAAACCAAACCAATATAATACAGATAAGGATATATTAATGTTTGGTTTACTTAATTACGGCAAAGCACGCAAAGGAGGGATTCCTTTGTGAAGAGCGTTTTGACGGAAATTGTCTGGCTCATTGCTACGTTATACATGGGCAAAACCATGAAAACGCTCTTGCAGCCGGTCCGTTCGTCTGATATCGAACCCCGATCGAACTACCAACGTTCAGTGATTTTACCGCTCGGTTGGCGGTGGGAGGTGATGCATCAAAAATCCAAATATTTTTCGCATTTCAGAATTTTATTTAAAGAATTTAGCATAATAAAAATACTACTCACAGAGTAAGTAAAATATTTTCCCTGTACATAAAGGAATGAAACAATCATGGTATAACAATATAAAAATCATAGTACGTTTATACTTTCGTGAATAAATCAAAGCGTTGCTGATGAGAAATTTTGCATCATTCTGTTGAGATCTAGACTCAATGAAAATCAAGATGCTTCAGCCTAAGCCTTCTTAATTCTCTCCACCATTTGACAGAATAAGGGATATACTTTGGATGACATAATTTTTGAAGCATTCTTTGTCATGCATTATATATAACAAAGGAAAATTTAAACCTTAATTTCCCGTTTCTTTTGTCCTGTCTACTGTAGCGAAAGCTTTGCCAACTACATCGAGGCTATGGTATCATATCAATGTACTTTCATTATTTCATTTATAAGAGAAATTTGGTTCACTAAGTTGTTCTTTATTTTGTCTTTTTCCCAGTTACAGTTTATTAACAAGGCAACAAAATTCCGCATTAGCAGCCATCGGTCGCAAACACCAGTATTCATTTGGTTTTATATTGCAGCCGTAATTTTGCTTATCTAATATTATTAACACTTTGTCAATCCTAATAATGCTTAATTTAGGAAATCCCACAGGTTGTTTAGTTGCTGGCACCTTATGTTGTAGCAGGAAGTTAGCCAAGAATCTGTCTTTTCAAAATCAAAGACGGTTAGCATTTTGTTTGTTTCTTTCTAGCCAAACGCTACAAGCAATCATTCGATATGCGACAAAAATCGTCAGGTCAATAATATAATTGTTTTAGATTTACTAATTTGGTGATGTAGTATACCACTTTTACAAGTGCAGTGTTTGTTTACCTCCTGTACAGGACGTTTGTACGTCTATCTATTTGTAAACATAAATTTAAATACAATTTAAGGGCATTGTGCTTTAAAATATCATATTTCATACGAAATACTGCAATTTCATATGATATAGGATTCGAATTGTGTATTATTAGCTGTCTAATTAAGTCCATCAGATTTAATTAGACTGACAAACTAATTATCACCCCGTCTGAAATATTATTATAAAATTTGAAATTTCATTTTAAAGTATCCTTGTCATCAAAGTATCGTTTGAGACTGCAAAAATTTAACCTATTTAAGCTGTTTCAGTATTTGAATGAAGTCTTTTAACGTCGGCTAGCGAAAAGAATAAAGCCGGAATATTCATTGACAGAGCTAGAGCTCAAAATGTATGCGCGACTGCAAAGAGCTTTACATCTAAAACATTCAGAATCCTCGACTGCCACTCAATTTACATCTTAGCGAGGACTACGAAAGAAATAGTTAAGATTTAAAGCATAAAATCCGTTTAATTAACGTAAAATACGTTATAATAAAAATATTTACATGTATTTCGAAATTAACATACGTATGCATACATGTGGGGTATAAAGGGTATAGCACAGTCCAAACATAGTTCGCAGAATAATTCATACAGTACTCGTAAAGGGATTCACAAAAGCCGGCCGGACTCTGTGACCGTGACCTTCGTGAATTTAACAGCCGGCCGAGCTATGACACGACTGGAAAGCTATCCTTACTCCAACTTCCTGTAAGGCTACTTACTCTGCGGGATTTTCCCTCTTGCAGGCACACAAGCATTCTGCTTTAGCCTTGAGAGAAATCGTCTGATCCTGTCCATGGGTACGATTTATCTGCATCTCTTTGCGTTGCACTGGCGGCAAACTTGAAAGACATGACACTTTAATGGGCGTACTTCCCACACACATATTAGACTAAGGATTAAACTTCATCAAAACAATAAGAATTTCGTAGCCATAATTTATGAATTCGAAATATTATCAAAATTACACCAATACGTTTTTATGATGATTATGTAACACCTCTTTTTTGGCAAGGAAACTGGAAGAGGATGATATACCCTTCGGTCCGGATTCATTTCCTAGAAAAGGCATGCCTGTTTGGAAGTATATATAGTATAGATGGAACATAAAGTACCCCAAAATAATGTCGAGCTGCTAATCCTCTCGGAAAGTTGGTATTAGAAGGAGAAGGGTGCGGAATCGTCATATTCGGCCTCGGAAATGTTATGCATCCACATTTGGGCGAAGTTTCTTTTTTAGCACTGGCGATTCGGTAGATCCCTGTGGTGCACCCTGCGAAACGTTCTCGGTGATGAGACATCTAAATGACCAGTCAACTATATCCAAAGGACGCTCAGCTAGCAAAGTGCGCGGTTATTAGGAAAAAAAATGGAGAATATATAAATGCAAACAGTCATTTTCCCCTTTAATACTTACAGTAGTTAGGCTAGAGGTACAATTTTTTTACAGGAAAAATATATATATGGAGGAACACAATTTATTACAGAAAAGTCGAATTGAAGCATCTGTGATACTAAAAGTGGATTCTAGCGGATTAATGAAAAACAATTTTTTCTCGTATACTTCCGCAACACACCGATTTTTAAGATAGAGAAGGGTTTCATATTTCCGACTGGCTGCGAAAAACGATGTACGTTATGAAACAAATATCTGAATAACACTGAAGCCCTTTAAAAACTACTCCTTTGGGATTCAAGCAGCTTACTTTGGACTTTCTAGGGGACCAAAGTCTTTAATAAAAGAATGAATCATACAGCCATTTATTTCTATGAACGGCATCAGAAACCATCTCCCTCATAAATGTTACAAGATTATTTGAATTATGGTCAAAACACATTGAGGTTATATGCTGAAACGTAAAAGAGAAGTTGAGAAAGAATTTTTAGGCAAAAGGGCAGATCTATGCAAAAGGGACAGAAAAAATGATAAATAGACCTTTAGAAATCTTTTAGTTTGTTTAATGAAACATTTCAAAATGTAAAATAAGCCAAGATAAAATTTTCATTTCTAACGGTCTCAAAAATGTTTAGCTGTAGTATATGCAAATAATAATGCTGCTATTCAAGTTAACTACAAAGAATATTTTTGCTTCTGTTGGAGCCTTTTAACTAAGTATATACAGGGTGTTTATAATGTCTATAATTAAACCCTATTTCAAAGCTGCCTACAAGCGAAACCAGTGATCAGAAAATTGAGAAATTTTGAGGCGGATTTATGAAAGGATGAGAATTCCTTTCAGCCAAAAAAGTTACAAATAGCGTCACCAGATATTGATAAATTATACATTTATCGACACCTTTACAATATAAAAATATTGTTACAAAATACATGTTCCACGTGACGGCCAACAGTTTCAGCTAGCATCTGAAATCGGAAGATGGCATGTTCCACAGTTGACCGAAGTATATTCTGGGAAATGTGAAGCAGATGGTGTGCAATGCTGGCTTTAAGATCAGGTAAAGTTCTCGGATTGTCATGACTTAACAGATGTTCCAAATGTCCCCAGAGCCAAATATCACATGGATTGAGTTCTAGGGATCGAGGAGGCCACAAATTGCGAAAGTGCCGGCTAATGACACGTTCTTCTGTAAAATGACGTTTAAGAAATTTCGAAACACATCGTGTAATGTGTGGAGGACCTCCAGCTTGCATAAAGATTGTGCGTACAAGGCAGTGAGTGCTTGCAGAGACGGAACAATTTCTTTTTCTAACAGCCATGTATATCGCTGCCCGGTGATCGAGAATGACACTGGAGCTGTGGAACGCAACTCCTCGAAGAAGTAAGGGCCTACAATAAATGACGCAGAAAATCTACACCATATCGTCACTTTTGGTGAATGCAGTAAAACATCTAAGATAGGGAGGGGACTTTTTTATCCCCAGTGTCGGCAGTTCCGAGTATTCACTTCACCATTCAAATGAAAATGAACTTCTTATGACCAGCGGATAATCCAAAGCTTTTCTGAGTCGACTTCAAAACGAGCAAAAAACTGAAGTGGGCACTGGAATTGAGTGCCAAATTCATGAAGAAACAACCGCTGCACTAGTGAAAGTTTGTAAGGATAATATCGGAGGATATTTCGTAAGATCTTATGGACAGTTGAACATGGTCTATTCAGCCCCTCTTCTATACGCCGGATACTGGTGCTAGCCTGAAAATTTGAAGCTGTGTCCTCTACGACCTGAATCGCAACCTCCTTTACTACTACTGTTGAAACAGGTTTTCTTCCTCTTCAAAGTCTAACAGAAAACGATCCAGTTTCTTCAAATTCCGTTACTAATATCGGAAGGTTTTTTAACATTCATTGGACATCTTAGAATCTCGTTTAGAATAGAATCCTCTAGAAGTCGATATTTTGGTAAAGCAGCTTTTGCGGAATTACTGTTTTCGTAAAACAGCTTTAATAACAAAGTGCGATCTCGTAAATTTATCGTCATTGTGAGCAACAGGCAAATTGAAAAAGAAGTCTTCGCGAATGCTTCTAGGTTTTATAACAGCTGTTCCATGACGTCGACAAAGATTTACATTTTCACTACAGGTTTTCAAGGCAAAACGCCCTCTGGCGAAGCTAATTATTACTCGTTTTTACTGGAAAGAAATTCTCATCCGATCATTTAGTCCTCTACAAAATTTTACAATTTTCTGATCATCGGTTTCGCTTGCAGGCAGCTTTGAAATAGGGTTCTTTAATTATAGACACCTTGCAAGTAACTGAGCCTGCCTATTCCTATCCTTAATTAGATAATCAAATTTCCGTTTCCAACGTGGATAGAACTACCTACAACCTTATAAGCTTAGTTACAAGCCAGAAGAGAAAGCCGAGCGCCTGCTTTTCCAGATATTTTTATAATAATAGTTTGCAATTTGAATCCAGTCAATGGATAAAACATCAAACAGAGAATAACACAGCGAAAACTGCACAGAAACATTTTTGCTGTTTTAAATCTCGGTACAAAGAAGAAATAATTAACAGAAAAGCAATTTAAGAAATAAAAATTAATCATAAAAATCAAACTTTTGATTACAATAATGCATAATTTTCTGAAATTAATTTCACTTCATCGCGTTTAAACTCTAATGAAATGAAATTATGTTGCTTTTTAATTTTAAACTTTATATTAATTCCTTCTTAAACTTAATCCTTTCCAAAATACTTTTTTCCCAATATGTGATTAATGTAATACTTTAAGCTGCTGACATGCGAAACATCAATTAATAACTTTTTAGCCCTTTCTTTTAGGTTAAGCTATTATTCTTTATGAGGAAATTATAATTTTGCTCCATTCTTTTTTAACTTTTATTTAATCAGTCTTCTAACAATGTGCTTCAAATGCAAACTAGTGTAAAAGGAAATAAATTGCTTTTTGTAAGTTTCATAAGCAGTTTTAAGCCTCATAATGATAATGTTCTTTGTATTCTGCAAGTTATTTTTGCTTCGGTGGATGCTTTATATTTTTTCCCTGTACCTATAATATATTTAGAAGAACTTAAAAAAATAATGAACTTCTGACAACAAAGACCTTGGCTGAGGTCGAATGTAATACGTTTGTTTTCTTGCTGACTTCTGTTTTAATAAATGAGGTATTTGGAGCCGTTGATCAGCTTTCGATAATTTTCATTTGATCACGACACTGTCATCGTTTGACTTCGAATAATTCATCCAAATTTAAAATAACTTTGTTCATTCCTCAATTTTCACTTCCCTAGTTGTGACTAAATATGACTGCAAAGAGGGTAAATGGCCTCATTCCTGTACAATTTCTAATTAGGTTTCGCTTCCCAGTAGCTACCTGACGAATCCAGAATTGTCTTATGCTGACCCCAGCATTTAGGACGTTTTGCCTTGTGGTGCCATCTATGAGTAAGGATGAAACGTGAGGTGCTGCATGATGACTCAGTGTCGTTGAATGTAGGAAATGTCCTTAAAGTCTGAAATGAGATATGCTGCATAGAAACTATACATCGTGCAACTAGGAAAAATAACGTTTCGGCTAATGCTGCCGATATTTGGATGCTTTCTGTAGCAAGGGCTGCTTAGTCAGCCACCACACCAGTTTTATGGTAGCATTTTAATACGTTACAAGACGACGGGACTTGCAGTTGCAATTGAGTCCGTGTTGTGAGTATGATTGCATAGTTGCAACTTCCTTATTCAACAAGCTTTTAGTACGGATGGGAAATACGTCGCCAAGTACTGCCTTAACGTTCTTGAAGGTGGTAAATGATCTGCAAACTCGGATTGAGGTCTGCGTCATAGAAATGAACTAGGTATTTCCAGGTAAAATCCCGCTTCGACCTGTGCTGCCGATATGTGAATAAGTTTCCTTGACCAAGGGCTGATTGGTCATTAGGTTACCTCCAGTCCAAGGACGGGTGTTCTACTGGGTGTACTATCTACTCGGAGAACCCTAGTTAATTTTGCCGGGCATGGATGGGATTGGCATTATTTGACATTGACTACTCGTAATACGACTAGGTTTTCTCATCTCAACGTTTTAAAGCAAAATACATAGAACTGATCTGAATTTTTTTATATATGAGTATATGATATCCTGTAAATCAGAAACGGTTCCTCAAAAAAGAATTAATTTTGAAATCTTTCATTAAAACAGAAAAATTCATATTTTTAAAGAACTTTCTCTCATATTTTATAGAATTTGTTTTCTGCTGAAAAGAAAGTCTTTATGTCTCTATGGTAAATGAAATAAGTTGATGCATTATATACAGATAACCACTGTGATTTAATGTCTTTAAGATAATAGTAATTTTTACCATGCCGTTGCCGTTAACCCATTAAAGATCGCACTAACTTTCACTTGAAAGAAGCGGACAAAGCTAATTTTTTGTCATATCTGAGTCTTATTAAGAGAGGAAATATAACAGGAAAAAAATATTTATTTTTACTGAAGATACAAAATGCTGCGAAAACCCACAGTCAGTCAAAACAGATTACATCTGGGATACATGGAAATCTTTGAAACGTTTGCTGTACAAAGGCACATTACATTTATTATAAACAGCTATCGTTTGAATCCCAGAGTTAATTATAGATTTACTCTTTGGTAGGTGAATGTTTCTTGATAATGTGATTAATGGCTTCCTTTCTCATTTCGCTTGAGACTAGACACTGAAAGAAAGATGGTCAGCCAACACAATCAGCATATGAAGGTAAAGGCTGTGAATTTTCAGAACATTCTTTCCTTGTTTTCAGCAATCCCAGCACAAAAATCTAACGTGGAAATTTTGAGGTCTACAGCAATTTTATAAAGGTTCCATGATTTGATCCGTGATAGATAAAATTCGTAAAAATAGGCCGCCACCGTTTCTTACTTTGCACGTGCATTCCATATACATCGGAGTAAAATTGTCCTGAAGATTCACGCTATCTATATATTTGTTTAGTTCCCTATTAGTTTACGCTACTTCATGGATACAGATTACTTTTCTTTCCTTCGATATCTTTTGGTCCCTGAAGGCGGAGAAATACTATCAAAATTAGTTTTCATAGCTATGATGGGATTGCCGTTCCATCATATTGCTGCGTTGCCATGCTGTTCACCATACGCGGCGTCATATGTTTCACGTTCTTTTTTGTCCATTTTGTTTACAGGTGTAATGAGATCATTTTCTAATATGTACTCAAGAATTACTGCAGTCGCATGAAATTTCAGCTCATTCAAGTCCTACAACAACATGTGTGGCGTAGTAAAAATGTTGCCGAAATATACGTAATAATTTGAAGAATCTTCCATTACACTACAAAAAATCTGTTACAACATCTCCACCAAGTTCAAGACCAGTCAATGTCTTTAAGTGTGTTTCTGAGAATATATCAAAATGATATAAGTACGCTTCATAGGAACACAAAACACCAAATTTCTACTCGAAATGAAGGGGTTTTCTTACGAGAAACATTTTGCATAAATGTCTACCAAAATTAGGTATGATTTGCTCATTTATAAAAATACTAGCCGCTATGCGGCCAGCCTTCGTCTGGCTTTTAAACATACCGGAAAAATGCCTAAAGACACACCTGGGACCTATGGCCGCGTAAGTTTTTCCAACTTTTTTCTCTTTGTTAAGATTCCTACCCTCCTTTGTATACGGCCCCGATGTATCTCCAGAAAAACATATACATCTTGAATTTTTAGCAAATTAATTGCATGAGATGTGCATCAAACATTTGTTAAAGCATAATTTATATCCCCGTTCTTAAGCACCACCATGACAACATAAAAAATTATATAAAAATTCTACAATAAAATTAAAATTTTTTAAATATTTTCTTACTCGATATAAAATTAAAATTTTTTAAATATTTTCTTACTCAATAGTTTGAATGATCCTTTTTCTGAAATTTTGAAATGTTATGCTACTTTAAGTAATCTTCTGAGAAAATGTGTCAGCAGTCACATCGCAGCCATTTAACTTGTAAAGCAAAGTCTTTGAGCTTCGTTTCTGAATAGGATTATTTTAAGCAAACATTTTATAATGTGTTACAGTGAGTTAATTTATTGTTATTCTTGAAGGGCTTCTGGATACACAATATTAAATGTTTTCCAATTGGGAGCAAAGATGTAAAGATTATCCTTTCTTCCTACTCTTGAACAACCAAAATATAACTGGCGGTGTGAAAAACATGGACTTTGTAGGTTTAGCCCAACAACCTTTAAAGATTGTCCTTGTGCTTTGTTTATACTTATTGCAAAACTTAAAGATATTGGGAACTGAAGCCGTTTAAAGTGAAATGGTACATCAGATGGTATAAGGGGAATTCTTGGGATGAATACGTCTTTTCCTTTTGCATGACCAGTTAAAATAGTTGCTTCAATAACATTTTTCATCAGCTTCTTGACAGATAATCTTGTACCATTGCAAAGTGAAGGGGGATAAAAATTTCTCAACAGCATTATAGGTGCACCAACTTTTAGCTCCAAAATATGCGAAGGTAGTCCCGGCAGTTCCAAAGAATTCAAAAATTCTATTGGGTAATTTACAACTCATATTTTCAAAAGAAAACAGTCAGCAGTCCAGCATACAAAGCACTGAATGAAAAACTGTTGCCAAAACCACATTTCTATTTGAATGGAACTATTCAAAATGATGCGATTTTTAAAAAATACAAAATTTTATTATTTTTCCAAAATTCTTTTTGTAAAAGAAGTCAGAAGGATTAAAGTTTAACGTGTCCAAAAATGAAAGGGAAATAAACAGTACATTTTTAAAACAAACTTTTTTTTTAAATAAATCCCGTTGAAAACGTGTTAAGCTCACCTTGCTAAATAAATTCTTATTTAATCGGTTTATTTAAATACGAAATTTATTTTAAATTCGTAAAATAGCTAAGTGTCTACGTTTCACGACGATGTGAAAATAAAATGTACAGAGTGAAATATCGCTTTGCTATAGCCCATTATGTCTTAAAATGACGCGATTTCGTCAGAAAACATAAAATTAAAAAACAAAAAAATCTAATTCGAATTTCGAAAAACTTGTTTCGAGTGCACTGGCTCATGCAAAAAAATCTTGCAAAACTTTTCAATATCTTACAAACAGTGAAATAAGAAAAAAATAACATGAAAGAAACTCGAAAAACAAAACATTTCGCGCAGAATTTTACTCTGCAGAACAACTTTATCAAAAAAGAAATCAATAAAAATGTATTCTTTATATAAAAAATGACAATGAAATATGCAGTATCCCTTAACAAAAATATTACTTAGCCTAATAAATAAATTAACCAACTTCCATTTGCAAAATCTTAAGAACTCAAATGGTATAAACAGATTAAGAACTTAAACAGATTAAAAAATATCAAGCAAAACATTTTTATAATTAAAAATACATATAATTAAAACATAATATAAAGTATTACAATGAAATAAGCAATATCCCTTGATACAAATGTTAATTATCCTAATAAAGTAATTAAACAATTTACCGTTGCAAAAAGAAACAACTTTTTAATTTCTTAAATTTTCAGTCTCTTAAAAACAGTAACATAAGAAATACGATGAAAAATTGTTGCCAAACCGAAATTTTTTAAAGAATGAAACTATTCAAAATGATGCTATTTCAACAACAATAAGAAAGGAAAATTTTTGCCAAAACTACATTTTAAAATATCTGAGATGTGAGAAATGTATTCGGAAGCTTCATTTAAAAAATTTTAAAAAAATACAAAATATTATTATTTTTCCAAAATTCTTTTTTTAAAAGGAATCGAAAGGATTAAAGTTAAACGTGTCCAAAAATCAAAGGAAAAAAAAACAGCACATTTTTTAAAATAAGTTTTTTTTTTAAAAAATCCGCTGAAAAGGTGTTAAGCTCACCTTCCTAAATAAATTCGTATTTAATGGATTTATCGAAATACGAAATTTATTTTAAGTTCGCAAAATAGCTAAGTGTCTACGCTTCACGACGATGTAAAAATGAAATGTATAGAGTGAAATTTCGCTTTCCTGTAGCCCATTATGTCTCAAAATGACGCGATTTGGTCTAATTTGGTCTAAAAAATTCTAATTCGAATTTCGAAAAAATCGCTTCGAGGTGCAATGGCTCTTGTGTAGATACACCTATGTACCAAATTTCGTGGTCCTGGGTCTATTAGCTTACTCGCAACACGAACGAAAGACACACACACACATACAACACACACACAGACTCTTTGTTTTATTATAATGTAGAGATGTGTTGAAAAAAACCTCGTATGGCATGAAACTGGCATTTAATATATTTAAATAGAGACGACATTTAGCCAGTTTCTCGGTTTTATCCAATCCTTTATAAATTGTATTGTTTCATTGAACGTTAAAAGCCGTTGTAATGGATATTCGATATTTTAGAAAAGTTGTTTTGCCGATCTGTAAAAGTAAATACCCCTGTCTATGGAAATCTGTACGTACTCACAAAAACACTCTTTTGAACTGACTTCGCGTGTATTAAACATTTTTAAAAATGCATATTTATGTTATAAGGTATTTCTCTCGCCTTCTTTGCATGCCTTCCTGGTGTAGTGGTTAGCACGCTCGGCGCGTACTCGAGAGGTCGATGGTTCGAGTCCCGGCGAGGGCACTGCTCATTTTTCATCTCTCCTGCTATAAAAAAACCTAGTGTTTGTACAGTGGGGCCCGAACTAAAAGGGTGGTGGATGATGATTCTCCCCCACCAGGGTTTGGCGATTGGGTCCTTTAATTCCTAGTCGCCCTTTAAAAGGGGAACTATATAACGTATTTCTCCCGCCTTCAAGGCATTCCTTCGTGGTGTAGTTGTCAGCACGCTCGGCGCGTATTCAATACGTTCGGGGTTCGATTCACGTAGAAGATTGGCATTTCTTCTTAAATTTGTTTGATTGGTTGCGTTTACTCATATTTAAAATAAAATTTTTGCTAAAAATTTAACAAATCTATAATTTATTTTTATACAAATTTTTAATATGAGAGAAGCAGCTTTTTACTCAGAAAAATTAAGTTTTTTATTTATTATTATTATTATTATTATTATCTACAATATACCAAAAAAATTAAAATAAGAAAACACTACACAGAAGACAAAAAAAGAAAGCGTTTTCTCTAATGCTGCGAAAACGAAATGTCAGTCGTTAGTGGGTTAGCTAGGAGAATATACTATTTTGAGAAGTTTCTCAGTGTTTACATATATGTTTCATTCTTTTGTGTAATTTTTTGTAAAATTATTCTAGTGAGTATATTTTTATACAAACCTAAACGAATATTAAATTAAGTTTTATGTTAGATTTTCAGTTTTTTAATGCTTCTTCTTAAACTGCCGAACACTTGCTTATCAAGCTATGTTCTTATGCTATAAGAATAGAGTATATTTAGAAAAATAAAGAGATTATGGCGACATTTCAATTGTGAAAGCCGGGTTCTAAATACAGATGTCTCTGGAAGGAGATAAGTTTAAAGATACATAAGGTAGAACTGTACTCAGGTAAGAAATTTAAACTCCCGTTTATAATTTTATTGAACTTTCCTGACAGTTACTAAGAAGCGACTGTTAGAGTAAATGAACTTATTAATTGATGTAAATGCAATTATCTGGACCTCATCTTGGAAACCATGTCTCATTGCTTTTCATGCCATCATTGCATTTCATAGATGTAATTCGTTTCTGTAGATTAAGCAGAAAATATCCTTCCTGGCTTCGAATTTACCATAGAAAATACGATTCCGTAATACGCATTCGAGTAATAAGCTAGACTTGACCAAGTAATAAATTAATAATGCAGAAAAACGCAAACTCTCTTTGCGGTTGCAAAATCGATACGAGAAAGAATGTGAATACAACATATGCCGAATAACAGGTAGAAAAGAAATAAACAGAAAAATCTATTCCGCGCCACAAAAGACAAAGAAAAAAAATGTTATTATATCAAAGCAAAAACATTCGGTACCAAAACAATGACAACTAATTGTCGCTTAGCAACCACAACATTATATCGGTACTCAGCATGAAATGATATATTTTTGCTTTTCTGAACAGTTCCATGTTTAATAGTAAGATTATTTGCCTTAACCGTTTGTGTTTACTATTAAAATAAGCAAGTAAAATACGAAGGCCTTCGTGCATTTTTCCTCGCGTACTCATGTTTTTTAAGCATTAACTACAATTTTTACATGCAAAAAGTAAGCTCATGTGCTGTTCGTGTCTTATTATCACTCTGCATTTTGGACGTTGCACTTAAGTTTTGTAAAATTGTTGGTTTGCTAAGCAAATCATAGACTTCGCTAAAAATTACAACAATTTTCAGTGCAACAAAGTCAATTAAAGCCGCACATTATGAGTTGGCTCTGTAAGTAGCGTCAACATAAAACCTGTTTTCAGAACAATAATAAATGTGTTTTTTCAGTTTTTGTAACTTTTAAAAATAGATTTCCTGTTACAGTCTACAATGTTATAATTTTAAACGTAACATCGAATTATGATATTTGCATTTCATTTCATAACGTGGACGAAATTTCAATGCTCTTATGTAATGTTTTGAATTGGAGCATACCTGCATTTAAAATATATTGCGATCACTAGTCGTTGTTAAGCAAATAAATCAATTGCAGACATGCGATGGTTTACATAACTTTAGCCGTATTTATAAAACGTACTGACATATTAGCTCTTATCACACTATTTATGCTTTTGTTGGGAAAGACGTGCTCCTTAATAAGTATTCGACGAAGATAAATTGTGAATTTATTATTATTATTTACGTGTTCCGCCCTAAGGCACTACACGGAAGGCAGGGATGCCTTCATGGAGGACTTTATAAGGGAAACTGGTTCGTATTAAAAAGTTACATATGGGGAAAGCTACGGAAACGTCCATGCGGCCAGTCATTCACGGGATTCTAAACTCGGACCGATTTACCAGTGTTCAGGGACTTGACCGCTCGGCCACTGATGGACCAAATTGTAAATTTCGCTGTAATATTTTCGACAAGGAAAGGCTTATGAAATGTTTACAAATATCCATAGATTGTATCGTCAAAAAGATTCCAAAAATGAGATCCGTGATTGCTTGTATTAGATACTGGGATGAAATATTCCAATAAACACGTTGATAAAGTAAAGACATTGATATGGGAAATTATTCTAAATGAAATTTATGCGTCTACTTGAGGAATCAGAACAAAGTCTACCGAAACTGGATAAATCAATATAAACAATAAAATGACAAAATAAAACCTGAGAGTTGAGTTTGTTAATCAAAATGTTATTAAAGGTTTATAAAATATGAAATAAGTAATAAAGGAATTCAACATTCGGCCCATCTGCACATGTTCGGGCGGAGGACTACGTTATTCAAAATTTGTGGCTCTAGGTACGTCGTGTTTTAAAATGCAAGAAACATACTACATACATACAAATTCTTCGTTATTTAATTTCTTTAAAAACTATACAGGCCGATAACATTGCATCAATTTGAAAAGTTATTCGCCGATTATAATGAATCGACGCAATGTTCCATTTCGAGACTAATAGACCCTTTCGGTCTAAAAATATGAAATAAGATGCATATGCTTTCCTAAGTGTCGCTTTAAGTGTTCTCATCTTATATCGTTTCTTAAGAACGCATACTGAGGGTTTGCTTGAATAATGGTTAATTATTAGGAATAGTTGATAAATTATATGTTTGATTATATTTCACAAATCATGAAATTAAGCTAGTTGGAACTCATTTAGAATCTTAAATATTGGCAATGCCAGCAAAATATATTAATTTTCAGATACCTAATTACAAAATTAAACCCTTAACAATGAAAGGATATTTCATAAATAAATGCTAAAAATTTGAAAAGGAAGAATTTAATGGACAATTTATGCTCAACGCTTATAAATTAACACAACTGGCAATGAAATTCAGTATAAATATCATTATAAATTTTAAAAAAATGCCAACTCAAGTAGATTCATTTATTCGTAACATGCAGTCAGGAAACTCAATTCAGTTGCTGAAATTAAGAATAGTTAATAAACTTCTTAGAATATCGTATAAATATTATCAGGAGGAAAAACATCGATTACTAACTTTAGAAGCTGTCGGGAATGAAAAGTAATTTCATTTACATTTTCCTCCTCTTGATATTCTTTCCTCGAAGCTGCTATCTCTTTCTCTCTATGAAGTTCGTGAAATCTCTACCTATTTAACAATCATAAAGTTTGAAAGCCCATAAAATTTTTATCAGTTCTTGCGTACCCAATATTAGCATATTTTTGGGTTATATACCTTCAGCATCCCATCTCTTCTCTTCTATTTTTACGATCGGAAAATGTCTTATCTTGCCCAGAAGGTGTAAAAATTTATAGCAGCAGGTACTGGTTTCATATTTATCCAAATATATTGTTATTAAACACCTTTGCGTTAAATAGCCATTTCTCGCTCGCTCCGTGTAACTATCTCAACTCCGCTTTTATATCCCGATGCGTTTCGAAAGAATAAAGCATTCAATTAGCTTATCGCGGAATAAATAGTTGATAGCTCTGGTAAATGATTTAAAGTTACAGAGGCGGTTATTTATATATTAAAGCATTAAGTTAATGCAATTATTATCTCGAAGGTGTCTAAATCTGTTAAATTAAGGAAATATACCCATTTATATTTAAAAAATGCTGGCAATTCGGTTAACATTATAAAATAAATTTGTTTCTGATAATTACAATGTAGATTATTCTATATGTTTTAAATTTATTTGCTCAGTTATTGGAGACAGATGACAGATGAAAGCAGGGCCAGACACCCGGACGGCTTTTCTGACTACTCGGGTAATGTCCGGGACCCGCAACTATTAAGAGCAATACTCCCTGACGTCTCACGATGACCGCATCGGGAGCTTATTGAAATTATTAAAAACTTACACTTAATTACATGGCCAAACAGGGGCTATTTAGTAACATGCTTGAACTATTTAGACAGAGCATTGCAACGTTGATGGACATACCTAAACGGTAATTACAATTCCAATACGATACATAATGGCACATTTGATTCATACATTCAGACATTACATAACATTATATGCAGGATGATTATGAAAATGAAATACTGAATGAGAGGACTGAGACATGATTAATTACTGCCAGGTAAGTGGTAAATGCTTACATGATACATGATAAATTCTTATTGAGTACCAAATAGGCTACTTACTTAGATACTTATTAGGTACTACATAATTACTACTAAATACTACTTCTTGAATACTTATTGAGTACTACAGACTTACTGATAATACTTCATACATCAGATATGTGATAAAATCTTATCGAACAGGTGCATAACATTATACACATTGTATACAGAACGATCATGTCAATTATATACCGAAAGATAGAACTGAGACCTGATGAAAACAGATGAATGATAATATTAATACAGATACATGGTTGATACTTATTAATTATACGATTAATACAGATACGATTAACTGACACAATTAGTACAGATACATGGTAAATACTTCTTGAATATGTACACGGTAATAATGCAATGAGTGAATATGTAGCACACACTGTGCTGTTATACTTATATATATTGAATGAGACTTGATTGGTACCTATATATACTGACTAATGATTACTAATAATAAATAACTAAATAATAATAAATAACTAATGATTATACATGATTAATGCAGATATATAATAAATGCTTACATGATACATGATAAATTCTTGAGAAATCTAAATATTACTACTTGCTTGAATACTTATTGAGTACTACATACTTAACACTAAATATTACTGCTTGAATACTTATCGAGAAATACAGACTTACTACTAAGTACTTCATACATGAGATACATGATAAATACTCGTCGAACAGGTATGTAACATTGTACACATTATGCACAGAATGACCATGAGAGTTATTTAATGAGACAGTTATTGGAGACAGTGATTCAAGCAGTTGCCTTAACTTAGATTGCCCATAAAAACCCGTTTACTCTAATTGGACATGAAATGCGCTCGAAACTTAACGGCTCTGCTTGATGGTTTTTTAATGGAAACCGTTTCATGTGCTGAGGAAATAGTTTATTCCTATAATTGTGAATAACCTTACCGTCTAGTCTGTTAACTTATGTTATGCAATAAATCCATATATTACTGGACTCAATTTTATTTCAAAAAGAGTAAGTGCTTCTTTTTCTCCCGTTTAGCTGGGCCATTAATTTCGCACTTGAGATAGAGTTGCGCTACTGAAAATTAGCCTTAACACAACAAACTAACTCTTCACTGTTTTAGAACAATGATAATAAGCATACTCATGCTAGTTTCAAACTCAAGTAGAATCATCGGCACTTGATCTCTATCAAGAACACTTGTTACAGTTATAAGAAATCAGGATATAATGGTGACCCGATTCAATCCCAATGTATCTGGACGAATCATCTAGATAGAAGCCCCGCAGTCTTCAACACCCGGACGGTCCAGTAATACTGGACTACTATTTACAGGGAAACTGAGTACAGTAAGCAAAGGCTTTAAAGGACAGTAGGGTATCGAAGATGCCTGCAACGGAGAATTGAAGGTATTGTGGGGTAACGCCGCCTTGATACGTCTCGAAATTCTATGGTTTATATGTTTAGATAACACTATAGCAACACTTCTATGACTATACCAGATTTTCCGAGAATATTGCTCGAAGCGAAACGCACCCGGCTTGCTAAAATAAGGTCTTCCAAAACACTTTCGTGCAGGTTTGTCTTCGCAGAGTTCCACATAGATGGGGTACATAAATGTTGAAAAATAAATTAACACTCTTCTTGCCACTATTGACTGAATTGACTGATTTTATGCTAAAAAAATTAATGGACGGGAAAAAAGTGGAAAATTATAAAGCATAATCAGTGGAACTCGATCTCAAGACCAACAGACTCACGTGCTAACTGCTAAGCAATTTCCAGCTACGCCTGAAGCTGATGATCTTTTTTTCCTGAAAACGTAGGAAAGGTGTAAGTTTATATGCATTTTAATGACCTTGATTAGCTGACCGATGCTTCAGATAAATGCATTCATCAAAACAGATTATAACAAAACTTTTAATAAGACATTCTTTGAAATCGAGATTGTAGAGCAAATCCGTGGTTAAGTGTCCTAATTTGAATTTAGTCCAGGTATTCTGAGTCTTTCAACATCTTGAGGAGATAAATTTGATCCCCTTTCGTCATTTAGATTATTCCTTTATCATTGGGAATTTCGGACAACCTATCGCATGCATGACTTCAATTCCATTCATAGCAGGCAGACTGCTGCCCGTTTGGAAGTGTCATGTATAAGTTAAATGTGGTTTTTCAATTCTTTATAAATGTAGGCTTATTAAAACAATAATGTTGGCTGTAGCCAAATGTTTTAGTCTGAAGCAGATTGTAGGTTTTTTTCTTTGTTTGTAGGCAGCAATTTTGATTTGAAGAACAGAAATTTATGTTGAATATTTTCTATCCATCTTAGCTACTGGAGACTTCTATACAAAGTAGATCGAAAGCTTCCCTTCAACATCCTTTATTGTTTTCTGAACTCGTGTACTTTGGTCAGAGGAACTTTCAGACATAAAAATTAATCTTTAATTTCGTTTTCCGCATAATCAGTCGAGAACGCTTTTTCTACTCACAATTTTTATGGGGATACCTTGAGCGTTACTGTAAGTGTTAAACTTGCACTCTTTACGTAAGAAAGCAGTTGACAAATCACATGTGGACTCAGACTTAAAAGTGAATGTAATATTTCCTTTTCTTAGAAACCTTCGTAATTATTGACTGGATATCTTCCAAACAAGTCCTTTAAGAATTTTTAGGTGATACTGTCACACTGGCAGTGGGTATGGATAGTAGTTCAGTCTGTAGGTTTTCATGCAATTCAGCTTACGTGTCATATTCGTTAGTTTGCTCAGCGAAACGAAAACATTGCACTGATCCATGTGGCCCTTCTGGTTAGGGGAAGACAAACAACGTTCTTTGGTTGGACCATTTTTTTCTTCTCTGTTGATCTCAGTATGCTTAGTATTTCTCCATTTTTGGGAATTTTCTGCAGTTTTTACATCATACAATGAACCTAAATACCTAAGGGGCTATAACAGAGTAAAGTGTTTCTGTTCTTTCTTTACCAGTGGTACAGCTATTTCATTAAACTCATTCCACATTTTGTATTTTCGAAAAGTTGGTTTTCCGAGAAACATTTTTATGCTACTTTTGTAAGGATTACAAATCATCAATTAGGGTCACGATATCTTCTTTCAAAAGACATTTTTCTTCACTACACAGTTTTAAACTGTGTGGTATTAATCGAGGAGAGAGCATCATGTTTACCGTAGGTTTTTGACATGTTATCGTCAAGTCTCGATGTTTCATGTTTACGTTTGTAAACACTTGCCACTGTGATGTCACCTTTAGCTCCGTGTCAGATAGGAAATGCAGATTTACAAAAGCTATAAATGGATATCTAAATTTCATAAAAAAATTGGTGTTACATATTTTTGATATTCTTCATTTTAAGAAATTTTGAAATGAGTGGAGTAATAAGTATTGTAGAATATTTTTTCTGTTGTTAAATGAATTTTATATGACCAAAATTATTTAACAATAGCTAGTCCTCAAATTGCTTCGTCCGATTTTCTGTTACTTTTACTATGCTTTTATGTGCATGCAATAAAATCACTTCAGAGAGTGTATCAGGGCGCATTGGAAGGAAACTAATTTGGATGATATGTTTTTGGATTAAACAATGATGAAGCTCTCTCTGAAGTAGAAATTTTGGAATTATCAGACCCATTTTCGCCAATATTATTACTATTTTAGATGCATTTTGCATGAAATGAATACCAAAACAATCTTTAAATAAGCTTTTTAAGGATTTTCTTCTTAACTCTAATAGAAGAATGACTCATTCTCATATATGCATATGTTTTCTACAAAAAACATTTGCGATTTGATGTTAAAAAATGCATTGTTTTTTCTCATGGCCGATGAACTAAAATCAGTCAAATGCCCTTTCTATCAACCGCATAACCTACCAACTCGTTATCAAATAATTATATTACATTCCAACAAGATTTAGTACAATGTAATTTAATTTTTAATGCTAAATTACAGATTTAGTACAACGCAATTTAATTTTATGCGAAATTCTAAGCAAGCAGTCACGCTGTAAAGCTACAATCTTGTTAAGTTTCTTTCAAATCATAACTAAATCTGATGCATTTTTGCTTCCTTGTAAGAAGTAAAAAGGAAGTTTTGTAATCTTGAAAAATTTCGGGTATGATATTTCAACGAAAATAACCATTTTGACCGCTAACGATTGCAATTTAACGATGTTTTTGTGTGACATCTGTACGTATAACAGAATAAAGGGCTCGTTTTCCCCAAACGAATTATAAAACAGATTTAAAATGGATTCAGAAGAGATTGTTTTCGTGGCGTATGTACGTACGTACGTACGTATGTGTTTATCTCGCATAACTCAAAAACGAGTAGCCTCAGAACGTTGAAATTCTGTATATAGGACTGCTATAACATGTAGACGTACACCTTCGATTTTGGTTGCAATCGTGCGCACCAAAAGTATACAAATATATATATATATTTGTCGGCTGCGTGAGGCTGAGTGAGCTCAGTTTCTTTAGTCTTATATGTTTGTAAATTGTGCATTTTTTGCTTTAAAATGATTTAATTATGTTGTTTTATCTTCACGTTAAGGTTTTTATACCTTGAGTTAACCTGCATGTTATAGGCCTCCAGTGTCTTTTTGGCAAGTGCGGCCAAAAGTAAACTTTTAGTTTTATACACCTAAAAATCTGCCTTCTTGCCCGCTAGCCGAATTGCTTGTTTTTGCTTAGAATTGCGTGTAATTGTAAAAATTGTTCTTTAAATCGGTTTATGTTTTAAACGTTTCTATATTTTAAAATTTTTAATAAAGATATTTTGAAGTTTTAGGTATTTTTGCCTTGTCGCGAAGTTTGAACTGAATTAATTGAATGAGAAATATGTCTCTAATGAAATCCGAGGAAATAAGTTTAAATGAGATGCAGCAAAAAATGCATATAATTTAATATTCCGTACAAGGAAGTCATGTGGTTGTACACATCTCATTTTTCTTCTCGCTCTCGTATAAACTGCAGCTTTTGACGGTTGAAAGTCATCTCTTAAAGCTTTGTCTAAAACATAACGCAGGAAGTCGCTAGAGAATAGGTATAATAAAAGCTTATTTAGCATCATGACATAAAACCGTTATAAATATCGTAATATATTTTGCGCAAATTAAATTCAAAGCAATCTTAGTTTATCAAGGATTTAGTTTTGTACGTTGTGGAGCTTTTTTATATGACTTGTTAACGTACGATATATTTATTAAGCTAAATTAAATTGATGTATACAATTAGATTTATTACCGCTAAATGCAGTTAAAATTTGGCGACATTTTAAATTAATAAATTATTGATTAAATAATTCAACAAAATTAAAATTGCTACTACACAGCCATTTTATATTCTTCGACATCTATCTCATTATTATTGAGATAAAATGTCTATCCGAAAAGAATTTATTTAGTTTAGAATAATGCATAAAATAGGAATGCTTGTAGAACCTGCACGCAAGCAATGTATTCATGCATGTATCAAGAGAAAAGCTGTAACACTTCATACATTGCAGCCGCCGTAAACGGATGCAAATTGTACATTTGGGCATTTCATGGTTTCTTCGGAAAAGGAGAAAAGTGTTTTACTGAATAGCAAATAAACTTAAGCCTGCGATTTACGTGACCAGCGATAATGATAATACGAATCTTCTATTTTTGAAAAATTCCACCATCTTTTGGAAATCTTATCGCGTGAGGGTCTTATTTAAATACTTTCTTTGTTTGGAAGCAAAATATACATGCTTTTGCGCAAGCTGTCATATTTTGTACATTATTACACAAGACACAGAAGAGGTGTGCCACTACGTGAAAGTGGTGTTTCCATGTGAACACTCGTTTCTTTATTGCTACTGCATTTGCATTTCTCTGCAGTTTACGAAAGCTTTCAGAAACATAAATTCTTCTTTGCTAGGCTACATACTCATGACCATTAGAAATCTTTATCTATTGTTAGAATAAATTAATACATATCAAGAAATATATCCTATGCAATTTTAAAATGAATTCCTTGTTAGATATTATCATTAATTCTTAATTAATTATAAAAATTAATGAAAGGAATATTTACTTATTAGAAAGAATGGCACGGTTAAGCACATTCTAAGATAGACTAGCTGATATTTACTGTATTAGGCCATGATAAATTTATATGGAATAAGCACACATTTTGCCAGTGTGAATACAATACACAATGCAGCAATTTTTTTCCATAAACGTAAATTTCTGGCCAATAGTAGACCTTTGTATTAATATGTTGCTAATGTATTACAATCGCCTGAATGGTTACAATAGTATAGTAATAAACAAAGAATCATGTCCTACAGATTTTGAATTTATAGTTACTGCTTGGAGCTACAGGTTTTATACAACTCTTAGTATGTAAATTTCATTTAAGTTAGCAAGTAGCATTAATTAATAAAAGTTAACAGTTAATTGTTCCGAAATTTATATGATTTCTGTGTTTCAAAGATAATGAAATATTTTTACTTATTACCATACATTATGATGTGTATGAGGCTATACATAAACAAGGTGCTTCGAAACTCATGGGCAAAAATTTAAGGAGTGATAAAGATGCGTGTTAGAAATATCTGCACGAGTATAGGCGCATAGTGAGTAACAAATGTGCACTGAAATCAGGCTGAGCTGCTAGCTATTGCAAAATCCAAAGTACAAACTCGACACGTGGTGCTTATGCAGGTATCAAGGCTTGCCCTTTCTGTGCATGGTTGGGGTGTAATCATTCGTCCCGTAATACTCGCCAAATAAATGAGTGGGGCACATTTACGGCAAGGGAAACTTCTTGCGTGCTAATATCCGGACGATCTTCCATTCTTTGCAGAATGCGCTCTATAACTTGTGGCGTACGCACTTTGCTGTCACGCCCCGTATCATGCATGCCAGTGATAAAGGATCCCGCTTCACACGGGTACCGATGCAATTGCTCGAACGTTTTTCGGTCTGGCGTGTGTCTTCTCGGGAACCGCTGTCTGCACATTCTTTCGGCTTCCAGAGCATTTGTTGAAAGAACAATGACATTTGTCTGTTTCTTTTCGGAGTTCTGTTCTTTCGGCGTTTAAAGAGCCACTAAAGCTGCATACGTCTAAGAAATAAAGAAATTGCAAAAATGGAGGCTTTGCAAAGATACTCCCTTTTCTGCATGCAGACAATATCGAATAATACGCGCCGAGAAAAATTGTTGTGCAACGGACCTGTTTTTTTGCACTAGATGTTTTATGTTACTATGCAATCCGTAACAGATGCTTGTTTTCTTGATCTGTGGTATGATGTAGATGATAGAATCCTTGTTCTTAGTCAGTTCCTTCCTTCTGAACCCACGGGTTTCATATTCACATAACTGTGTCTTGATTTTTTTCCAACAAGAGCACTGATTTCTCGGTATGAAAGTTCTTAGACACTATACGCCTTAAGTAAAGCTTAAGATCTAAGTAGGCCGATTTTCTCGATTCAAGTAAAGTTTAAGATCTAAGTAGGCCGATTTTCTCGATTAGACATACTGAAATTTTCCATTCAAAGCAGTAGTGGGAAAATACACAATTTCGTTACTTTAAACAGCCTATTATTCTCTAATTGGAATGATTCTCTAATTGTAATTCTTCTAATTGGAATTGCTTTCGTATATCATTTTTACGTACGAAGCATTCCTAATCATTTACATGTTCTGCCAAAGTCTAGGCATGGTGTAAATTTCAAGCCTCTTGGATATTTCTGTTATGAAGTTGAATTTGGGGTGTCAGTAACGTAAAATACGATATTATATTCAACAAAATCACTTTCAGAATCTACATCATTCTTAAAAGAGCAATTCAGTATCTTAAAATACAATGAAATAATTTTGTTACATAAATTTATGTTTAAAATATTTATTTTATATTTACATGAAATTCTCAATTATTTTAACATCAAAATTTTTGATCAGTCATTAATTTTTCCATGGAACAGCTTCAACCTATCAATCATATATGAGCTTAGACATGGGCTCTGTTTTATATGAAATCCATTTTTTATGGTTTATTGTAATGAGCTTTACATAAATATATCAGCCATAAATCAGCATACATTAAAGCAACTGTTAGATTCATTTCACAAACCATGATGGGGTTCTGCGGTTAAGGAACTCGGTTTTGAAATAATCCTTTGATGAAGTAATTATAATGTGGCAGCGATGGCTCGAGTACATTTTTATCCTGTTGAATAAGGTTTTAAGTAAAATATCACGAAGAATCAGAACTGTGGAGCAAAAAGATAAGTACTTTTGGTCATTTTGTGCATTTCGACTGAGAAAGCAGTGATAAAAACTTTTATTCAGACTTTAAGGTTTATATCAATTTAAAGCATCAGTTTTTTATTTTATCTGTGCTATCATTTCTTATTTCATCATCTCATACTAGGATGAATCTTAGCTACTAGAACAAAGTTTTTAGATACTAGAACAACGTTAAGGAAAGAGATTGGGTAGCGATGTTCACCTTTGAAATATTTTCTTGCTCAGCTCTGAAAACTACTTTATACCGACATTAGACTTTAGTTGGCCGAACTTGCTCGCGCAGTTTGAATAATTTTGAACGAATGTTTGATAGGCTTTGTGGTTCCACAGTACTGAATTACTTCGTATTTTACTTAACGTTTTGTGTTATCTGAAACTCCGCAAGCCGCGGAAATTGTTCTGTAAACTTAAGCCGTACATCTGTTAAGTTTTAAATATAAAGGTTTTTTTTTAAACTTGAGTCAGGATTACTTTAACAAACTTTGCTATAAGTCGCCAATCAGTCTCACTAGAGTTAATTAACTGAGTAGATCTTTACAAAATAACTTAAAAGGAAACACTATTGTTCTTTTTAACTATCGTAAAGATATAACATAATGTCATATTGCAGTACATACTGCAAACAAGTAAAATTGTATTCTTCCTTCTGGAGCATTTTATGGATCCATTTTGTTGGTACATACCTTGAACCTTTGCTGGTGCACCGTTATTGAAGATGTATAATGCGTTGACATGACTTCACATGTTTTCTCTAAACATGGCTTATAAAATATCATTTACTGGTAGTCCTTCTGTAGCATACCTTTTATTCTTGGCAAGCCAAAATGATTTTTTCTTTCTGTTCTTTATAAATAACCGAAGTCTATTAAACAAGTTTGAATTGTCAACATAATTTTAAAGCTCATTCTGGAATTTGTGCTTTTACCACTTTTAAATGAATTCATTGATTTTAATCTGTGGTTGATTAAAGTGCTTTATACCCACGTTCTTAAACATAATTCAATAATAAAAGTATTTTGTAGTCTAAGAAGACTATTGTAGGAGATTAAAATATAATATAAAATTATTTTGATGCCTGTTTGATTTTAGTAAATAATTAAATAGAACGGGCAGTACAGTAACAACTGTTAAAATCATCACACTGCTGTTATAGAATAAAGCAACTCTTGTTATCATTTTTATGTTGGGTAGTCAAGAGAAATTTTGTGCTTTATATTCCTTTCGGAATTGCGATGAAAATAAAATACAGAATTAATCTTCGTTTAAATGGAAACTTTTTGCTAATTTAAAATCAACAGCATCTCGAGATTATTAGTCGTTTAACTGAAGCATAAGCAACGAGATAGGTCTTCTAATCGCCTTCAGCGATTTATTTACTGAGGGAGATTATACCTTTTCATTTTAAGAACACTTAATGATTCTAAAATCAAAAACAATAATAGCAATGAATTTAATTTGCCTTTGTTTCTAAGAAGATACTAATAATGGCAGAAGATAAGCGACAGAGGATGAGATACCTGATTTTCACATTTACAAATACGTTGTGCGATATCACAAATAATAATGCTTCATTAAATTATTAATCTGTTCCAGAATATTCTATTGCGTTAGTTTAAATAACCAGCTTGCAATTGTTTATATGATAAATTATAATAATTTACCGACGCAGACTATTTTATTTTATTGTAACAAATTAGTGTACTTTATAAGAAATTTTAAGTTAATTAACCAATTATTATGATTTAAACCTTAACTATAACTTTTTCATTCCGTAGTCCTCACTGGAATGCAAATTAGTTGTTGGGGTATTTAAGCTAAGTGATGAGAGCTTCTGCCATCCCCATCTCACTGTTATTTACTACACTGACTACCAATAAGTATTTGGACACCTATGCAAATGACGATATCTGCAGTCCTAAGGTACGTCACGGACTCCGCCGGTATATATCGTGTAGGAAACAGCATCGGCTTTAGTCGCATGCAAGATACCTCGCAGTTCGGAGCTCTCTGATTTCCAGAAAGGTATAATTATCGGGTATCATAAAAGTAGCCGATCCTTAAGGGACATATCTAGCGATCTGAAGTACCCAAAATCGACAGTGACCTATGTGATTAAGAAGTGGAAGGTGAGAGGTGATTGTCGGAATGTGCCCCGAGTCGGCAGACCAACGAAACTGGGAGATAGAGACCGACGAGTGCTGTTCAGAGAAATTCAGAAGAACCGCACCCAACCGATGGCCCTCATCCGCGAGGAGTTTCAACAGGCATCCGGGAGTATTGTTTCAATGAATACCATCCGTAAGGAAGCACATCTGCTTGGTTTTCATGGTCGTGCTGCTGCCCATAAGCCTTTGATCACAAAGTCTAACCGCGCTGCTCGGTTAATGTGGTGCAAAGCACATCGAAATTGAACCGTAGATCAGTGGAAATGGGTTCTTTGGAGTGACGAATCAAGGTTCACCCTTTATCGTTCGGATGGCAGGGTCTGGGTCTGGCGTCTACCTGGAAAACGTCTCCTGCTAGAATGCATTGTGCCAACAGTCAAGTTCGGCGGAGGTGGAATTATGGTCTGGAGTGTTTCTCCTGGTATGGGCTGGGACCCTTGGTCCCTATTCATGGTAAGCTCAACTCCGATGCCTACTTCACTATTTTGGATGACAATGTGCTTCCTACGTTGTGGCAGTTTTACGGGTTGGACTCCTGTTACTTTCAGGACGACAATGCCAGTTGTCATGTTTCGACGTTAACCAAGGCTTGGTTTGCTGCCAATGGAGTTCATCGAATGGACTGGCCTGCCCAGAGTCCACACCTGAACCCTATCGAGAACCTCTGGGACGAGTTGCATCGCCGAATTCAGGGGTGCACTACCCGTGCAAAATCGGTGAAGGAACTTGTATGTCTTCTCCAAGCCGAGTGGAAGAAAATACCACTAACTGACATACAAAGACTTGTGGAAAGTATGCCCCGGAGGGTCCACGCTATAATTACCTCTCCTGGTAACTCTACAAACTGTTGATTTTGAATAAAGTTAGTTTTTCTTTTCTATCACAGGTATCCAAATACTTATTGGTAGTCAGAGTATATTCATCTCTGCGTAAGTTGTATTCCGGCTAACTGTCTTGCTAACTGACGTTTAAATACGTGTTAACTATGTTGAGCCGCTTTAGTTAGCTGATTTTATGTGTAGTCTTCGATTACGTTACCTTCATTTGAATTAAATTAATATAAGTGTTATGGTAATCTAAATTCCAACAAGTAGCCGAGGTTCCTCTGTGTATTCTGTTCATTAAAGACACAAATAAATTGATTATTTTAAACTATTTTATACTTACTTTGTGATTTCTTTCAGACTAAGCGATGATTCGCCATTAGTTTAGTAGGATTTACAAATACACTAAAACCCTACAACTTCTATTCTGGAAGAAGGAGCAAAAAGCATGTTAACTCAGCATGTTCATGTTTTAGAAAAAGGAATTCTTTCAAAGTTTAAATAATAAGGCATTTGTACAATCTTCTTGCCTATGGTTTGCCCTCTTATCACCCAATTAAAGATAATTTTTTAATAATTTAATGTGGAGACATTTTTAAGGATCTAAGTAAGTAAATTATCGATATTATTCGCTGAAACCAGCTTGTCCAATAAATTGTTAGTTATCGATTTCTTTTGATTGCCAGCTGGCAACTAAATGCTAATTACTGAAGTGCATTCTAATTGCGATACCTTCATTTACACTGAAACATTAGCAACCTTTTAAGAAACGTTCAAAGAAACGTTCATTGCTACGGTCGAAAGGGAAGCCAAATTTGTAAAGGTCAATACTAAGCCATATTAGAAATAAATCTTTACATTAATATGTCTTGGCGTTTTTAGCAGTGCCCTATATTTACTTCTGATTACATTCACTAAATTCTGTTGAATTATTGACTGAATGTGTGAGTGTCTTCTTGGAATACTGGTGGAAAAATATCGCCCAATATTTTATTTTACAGTTTTCTTTGTGAGTAAGAACGATTTTGTTTGCTGGAGTAACGCAGAACTTCCATTTACCTTGTAGAACTCTCTGGTCTATCTTGTAGTGTAAAGGCTGAGATGCTTGTAGAAACCACACAGGAGAAGGGTGAAAAGAACCCTGTATTAACTTTTAAAATTCACAGTGCGTCGACTTGACGCTAACAAACTACGCCTCACTCGGGCGGTAACTCAGATAGGAAGAACTAAACTAAAAATTTGAAGATATTAACAAGTAGTATAATTATCTAACTTTCCTTCCTAGAACTCGGTATTTAAACCTTATCCCCTCAAAATAGAATTTGCATTAATTCACGCGTGCTATCAAATTTAAATATTTTGACAATTAGGGGAAATGAAGACTTATAGGAAAGTACGTAAAACTAAATTAAATTGGTTATTTAAAATAAATATAAATCCCTACAACTTACAGAGTCAATCAAGTTGTAATTTCTTTTCTCCGATTTCATTTTCCTTTGTAGAGTTATTTCTATACCTGATTAATTCTCAATAAGGCGTCTCGAGAGAGTAAGAAGGGAAACACAATTAATAACGAAACATACTAAACGAAACATGTACTGATTCGGATCTAGCAAATTTGACTATTTTACGGGGAAAGTGCTTGACAGTGCAGATTGTTTTAAGAATTGGCAGTGCATATAATGAAAATCAGCTTGTCAGCGCCAATTCTCAAATTTCACATAAGATTCAATATTCTGGGAATTCATGACCTAAATTCAGGAAAACAAAGCGTGTACCGAAATGCGTTGAAAGAAACTTCTATCCGTAAATATCTAGATGGTTATATTATAATGGAGATAATAGAAACTTTAATACATTATTACCTCAGTTATGATGTTTCATACAACTTACAGTTCGTTTTATCACCATATGTATACTTTTCAAAAGCATAGTTTGCCATTTCTTTTAGTTTCTCCACTGGTAAATGTAAGTTATATATTTATATATTTCGTATTAGTAAAAACAAACATTCGTTTATAAAACTAACGTTTTTTAATTATAGAACAATAATGTACTTTCTTCTGTATTTAATAATTTGACACGCATATATAACTGAACAACTTGGCGGACTCAAAGAATAGATTTTAAGATTAATATTAATTCCAACTATATATGAGTAAATACCTGAAAAAGAGTTAAATCTAATTTTTCTGCCGCAGACAGGTGCTTATTACCGTTTGGCTGAGAAAAGTAATGTCTTTATGTCTTTCGTGACCCTACCTGATAATATATTCTAAAAAAATTGCACCCTACACCTGTCCACTACCATTGTAACGTATTTAAAAGATTTAAGGGATTGAAGTAAAAGGATTGATTGCACTCATATTTACAATATTTGTATGACGGAAATGTAAACAGTTTCATTGACTCAGGATGTAACTAAAGGGTTCTTGATTCAATTATGAGTCGAAATCAAACGTTTAATGTTGCGACTGTTTAACATAAATATGACTCTTTTTATTAATTATTAAAATAATTTTAAATTAGAAAATTTTAATCGGAAAGAAATTATTTATGGATATATATATTCAAAGTAGTAATAGATCTCATTCTAATTTTATTTCAGATGGATTCCTGAATTTTACTTAAATTATAATTAAAGTTTTGCTTGCAGTAGGAAAATGAAAATTCGCCATTTATATAAGTTCTTTTTCTCGTTCCATTGCTTTATTTGCATTTCAACTCAAATTCAATAAAATAACCTTCTTCTTCTTCTTTATAGGTGCAAATGCTCTATGTTGAAGAAACAAGGAAGCACAGTTTGCAATGGATACTAGTTGAATCGCAAATAAGCCAAACATGTAAGTTGCTTTTCTGAATATTCTATAACCTATCTGGGCCCGAAAACTTAACGTGAACCTCAGGGTTAAAGTAAAACCATTTGAATTTTAGCATTTTCTAGAGACTTCATGATGTTAAATATTTATGAACTGTCTAGACACTTTGGGAGAAAGCTATTCCATTGGACTGCTTAATATTTCATGTGCATCTCAGAGAATGTGTAACACATCGCAAAATGTACCGTGTTCCTCAGAGAGTAGTTTCCTGAAAAGCTATAAAGGTGTAATGAGTCGTTTTTCCTTCGTAATATCCTCTGTGGTTTACCCTATGTATACGAAACTAGTGTAAGGTTTATAACGAAAACATACATTAACAATAATACAATTAATATTTCTTTTTTTTATTCTAATTAAAATAAAGGCTTAAGCAATGAATGAATTATATGCTGTAACATGGCAGCAAAGAACTCATTTTTAAATTTTTGGACAAATGTTTCCAGTAGTGAAATTTTTTAGTAAAGCCCGTAATATATTAAATTAATATTTACTTGCATAATTGTAATAAGCTATTTTATTTTTGTGCTTACCAGTGAAATTATAGATAAATTTTTATTCTATAATAATTCATGGCTGTAACCCAAAATCTGTACAAACATATTATTCATAAAGTTTGTCTACAGACACATATGCAATTAGTGCTACTTTCTGTTTTCAAGAGGCTTCTAGCATTGGCTACATTTTACTTTTTCTGGTTTACATTTGAAATGTAATGCTTATATGTTTTCCCATTTTTTAATTATAATATTCCTTTTTAAAACGAGTGGCAATAGTCAGTTACGTTAACTGAAGTGTAAGTACTATACTTTGAAATGAAATGCTTTCTTTTTTATTATTAAATCTGTTATTAATATGTACAGCTCATATTTGTCCCAAGTGAACAATTTTGTTAACTGTCTTACCTTTGTAATGAACCAGAGGAACATAGATTAGTTTTTGAAAACTGTATTTAAGGCATAAGGAAATTTTTGAGTCAGATCCTTCTCGTTTGGTCTTATTAATTATTTCACTGCAATGAAGGATTTTTCTCTCAAAGGACAGCGATCTCTAGATCATACTACTGTTCGAAAAATGCAATCTGGAAAGACACATTTGATCTGTTTTTAAAAATTAGGAGGACCTTTTCATATAGTATTTTATTTTCGTTTTAAAAACTAACAGCATATTTTTCTCTGCATTTGTCATACGCACATCCAAAAATGTTTTTAAATACGAAAGAGTGCTTTTAGAGAATAAAATTTTCCCATTGTAATATTTGTATTACGCCTGAATCAAAAGCTGTTTTTATCACTCCAAAACACACTTCACGAAAACGTCACGAATTCATTCGTAGCCAAGGTGGATGTCGATATCTTTATAATTGGGCATCTGTATTTCTCTATGGTTCCACAGACAACAAAATCATTCAAAACAAATGAAGCCTTTGTTATTTGGCAATTTAGCACAAAATGTATTATCTAAAGGAGCGTTTACCTATTCCTTATACATACCCAATTTGGTTCCTCATTTGAAAATTTCCCTCGTTAGTATTTATATAAAAATTAAAACCAATAATTCATAACACACCACCAACTGCATTTCTTCCTTTATGATAGTTTATTCAAATGCTTATCACATTAAATGATTATCCAAGGTGGACCACACACTGGAAAAAATATCTACCTTGAGATAATTTCAGATTTTTCTAGTTGTACTTTGACAAGTTATGGACGTTTAAATGTTAATAAAATTTAAGTGTTCCGCTATGGAAAACTGAAGAATTTAAATTAGGATCAACTTCGTCTTCATGATCAAAACCAGCAACCATTCTTTATGATTTTTGACGTTGCGCATAAATCCCTATTTAACTAAGTACTTACAAGTATCCAATTCAAATTGCATGTGCCCAATAATAGTTGGCCTGAAAAACGATATTTTGTACATTGCGTTGTCACTCTAATATAAAGAATAATAAAATCCTTCACTTATCCAAAAACACAGCATAAAAACTCCAGAGAACAATTTCTTTTCTCCATCTCACTTCATTTAGTTAAGCGTTATCTGGATTGAATATATCAAATTGATAACATAGCATACAAAAACACAAGAACGGCGTCGTCTTGTGAAGCTAGAAAGCAAAACTTAAATCTAATTTCAATCGTTCACTTTTCATACTGGAAATATCTCCACGTTATGTACACACATTGCAGATGTTGCTTTTCACATAGCTCATTCTTTTTTACGCATTCTTCTGTTTATCACAAGGTAACGACCACGAGGAGACGAGGCGATGAAAATAGCAGCAGTTTCTCGATGCGAAAAACAAGTTACTTCAAGATGGGTTAAATTTTCGCATGAATACTTTAAGATGCATTAATTTTCAACATAACCATTTATGGATAACTTGTGCAATTTTCAGGCAGCTTCGCTCTTTCTTTTCCATCTCAAACAAAACATGATTCCAGGCGTGCGAGATATACAAGGGCAAGCCACACATACATCTTCGAGCCGTAGTCAGCATCAAAGCTGTTTTAAGCATACACACAATACTCAAAGTTTAAGCATACACACAATACTCAAAGTTTAAGCATACACCGAATACTCAAAGTTTAAGCATACACACAATACTCAAAGTACAATATATATACAGCTTTGGCCAGCATAAAGAGAGGGAGAAACTTGTTTGGCAGGTATTTATAAGCACGTGTAGCTCTGCTATTCCGATTAATGATACGATAGTGTCATGATGATGAACTGCGTGGTGTGAGAAATTTTCGTTCTCACAGATTTGTCGCTGCAAGATTCAGTTTTAGAGAAGTCCTCTAAAAGAGCGCATACTGCCCTTAAAATAAATACATATGTCTTATTATTATGAGCAAAAGATTCAGATAGGTATAATAAAGCGAATATAAAATAAATTCATCCTTTTTGGGAAAGGCACACACAGGCTGAGCAAAAGCAGGACGGGAATTTTATATGTAAATGAAGTGGTGTTTAGAAAAGGTTCAGTCACTCACTAAAAAATATACGAATGTCAATTGATAAAATAGGTTTAAAAAACTGTGCGTGTAATTGAGTGATTCAGCGCAAGTAATGGCGTAAGTTAGAGTACGCGCGGCTTAATGTGTTAACGTTTTTCCACGGCTATTTTAATGACATGAAAAAGTAAGAATATTCTTCAAGACAACAATGGAACTTAAATATTTTATTATAAATGTAACTAGAAACATATAAATAGGTACACCTTCATAACATTTTAATTATCAAAAATGGAAAAGTGTTAAAAAATATTCATACTGCCTTTGTGGCAAACACTTATTTATAAATACGAGTTCATAATGGTTCTGAATATTATTTACGTGTCCCTTTTCTAAATACTCGGACATTATCCCTCATTCTAAGAGAAAGTGCCAGTGCAAAATTTAAAATTAGGCAAAACAGCAACCTTAGTGTGGTATAAATGCTTTTAGGTAATTTTATTTTCATAAAACAGAATTTTTTTTATTTGGGAAGAAGAAAAACTTATGTCTGATGACCCTTCGAATCGACAGAATTCTAAGATCTACTCTTTTTGGCTAGCATACAGTGCAACTAGATCTACATAAAAATCTATTTAGCCACTTATGGCTAAGATTAGAAGAAGAATACAGTAAGGGAAGAGTGCAAAAGACTCTTTTATTGAACTCAATCATTTACAGATGGCACACTCTTTGTGCTTACAGAATCCATCATCCATTTGTGGCAATAAAACTAAAGAGAATAGTAAACTAAATTTAAAGATTCTTGTTCAGTTTAACTCATTTATATCCTGTCGAGGAAACGCAAAGAAAACGGAAGTGCTAGAAAAGGTTAACAAATTAAAGTAATTATTAGTAAAAATAATATAAACCCTACAGAGTTATTCCAAATTTAAGCAAACGAAGGCTGCTTTTTTGACTGCTTTCAAATGTTTGACTAAAATCGATACCAAGCTGTTTGGAGACTTAATCACTTACCGAGCAATATTTCTTTGTCTCTTGGCAATTGTAATAACTCATTTTTACTTTACTCGGGACGGAAAAATTAATGATAATGTTTTTATGATATTAACCGAATAGTTGATCACATTAAGCCATGGAATTTGTATGTTTTTGTATATGAACGGGCAGGACTTAGGCAATTCGATAACATTATCAGAATGAAAACATTAACTGCGTTCACAGTAAGCAGCGTCTACTGTTACATATATTTACTGAGCATCACCTTATTGAGTTCTAGATAAATTTACAAGTATCAGAATCAAACATTCTACATTCATTTTATTAAAAGTGTTGTAAATATAAAAATGTGATACTGACAACATATGACTTCCTTGTACGGTCTACGAGATTATACCCTGTTTTTGCTGCATTTCATTTAAATTTGTTTCCTCGAATTTCATTAGAGATATATTTCTCGTTCAATTAATCCAGTTCTCACTTCGCGACAAGGCAAAATCATATAAAATCTCAAAACATCTTCATTAAAAATCGTAAAATACAGAAAACATAGCTCACCAAACACTGTAAAAAACAGCTAAAAAAGAATTTCTACAACTGAACTAGATTTTCTAAGCAAAAAGTAGCAATTCGACCGGCGCGCAGGAAGACAGATTTTTAGGCACACGAAGTAAATGTTTACTTTTGGTCCCACTAGGCAAAAGGACACTGAATTTAGTGCACAAACTGATTTAACTCTCAATTCTGCTAAGAGTTACAAATGTAAAGGGTTAGGTTAGGTTATTCAACTATGGCAAAGCACACGAGGGCTATCTGCCTAAAGGGAGGGATGCCTTCGTGGAGGACTTTCTAAGGGAAACTGGCTCGTATACACGTTACACATACAAATGTAAAGAAATCGGAACCTCGTTAGGCATAGTGCCATTTGAATTTTTAACTTGTTTATTATTCTACAACTATTGCTCGCAGATGACCTGAAGAAATAAAACCCTTAACCGAACATAAAGGCAACACAATTCAATCATTTTTAAAGCAAAAAATGCACAATTTATTAGCATATAAGAATAAAAAACTGAGTAGTACATTCAGCCGGGTAACAGAGTGGGTATATATATATAACATAGCATAACAGCACCAACATTTATATATAAATGTTGGTGCGGCCGATTGTAACTAAAAATAAAGATGCACAATGACATGTCATAGCAGTCACATTTAAAACATTTCGACGTTCTTCTTTTTCTTGCGTTATGCAAAATATATACATATGCACGTACGTAAAGACGTCAAGGAAAATCTCTTCTAAATTCACTTTAAATCCATTTTGGAAAAAAGTGTCCTTTATTCTGTCCGTACGTATGGATGTCACGCAAAAATATCGTTCAAATGGGTTCGAGAGCAGTCAAAGCGTGTGTTTCCTTTGAAATATGATCCCTGAAATTTTTCACGATTACAGTGCTGCCTTTAGTTTGTACAAGGAAGTAAAAATATAGTTGGGAAATAACGAAATCTTGAGAGAGATTATATTAACATCAGTGTTTGAAAAAAGAGCTCTAGGAGTTCTATCGTTAAAATACTAAAGTCTACAGAGAAAATGTTACTGTTTTTTCATGTGTGGTATAAAAAAACATAAACTGTAGTTTATATCAACGTAACGCATTGGAATTCAGTTTGAAATAAAATAAATTTAGAAGCATTATTTCAAATTTTATAGCGGTTTGGTATCAAAATAAATTTTATAGTTTAGGATTTAATATGATTAAATTCATAATTCATCAACATAGAATGATTTTAAGAACAGAAGAAAACAAAATAGATTGTATAAAGCAGAAATGGAATTTTTAAGAATAATACTTATTCTGCACACGAGCGATTTCTTTTCAAATAGAACGATAAATATTTCATTCTCTTAATTTTCCAGATTTCCTCTTCAGCTCTAGGTTTCAAAGCAGATGTTGACATTTATTAAATAAATTAATTCTAATTAATAAAAATCAGCTCGGTATCTGATTTTTAAATTGCAATAAGGAAATACATATATCCAGTATTTGTTTACTGGCAATATAAGTAATACCACATTAAATATTTTCCTTTCGCGTTTTCAGAAATAGATATTGTATATTAATACGTACATTAAAATTCCAGCGCTTTAAAAGGATGCAAATCAAATGTAATAAAAAGGAACAGGAGTTATATATTTAGCTTAAAATTTAGTATAGAATTCAATATTTTACGAAACTGAAAAACAAAACAACACATTAAAAATATTTTCAATTATCTTTTTAATAATACCTCTGTAAACGTAATTTTTTATCAATTAAAAAAACACTTTGCAGACCTTCTACACATAAAATATTTTCAGTAGTTTTAAAGGCTTAATAAAATGCATTTACACTTATGTGGTGTGTGTTGTAACTTAACTCACTTGTCTGACAGTAACATTAGAACAAGTATACGAAATTCAGCGTGGCAAGGAGTGCAAGACTGCGCCTGTAGTTGGCAAGAGCCTTGAGCACCATACAGGTGACGGTACGACTTCGCTCAGTTCAGCCCCCAATTTTGATGGAGAGCATTCCGGGAGGATGAGTGCGACGGTCTCCAACCCCTCTCCCTTACCAGCAACCTCTCGAAAGGATTTTCGGAGTGCCGCATATTTAGAGCGCCCCCCACCCCGTACGGAAACTAAACATTTACAAATATCCACGCCTTCTCCTGAAATCGAATCTGAACCAGTAGGCTCCCGTAACATTTACCGTCTGGATGTCCATTTCCATTTATGTTTTAGTGCAAGTATCTTATTTTAGACGCACAAAGATCGTCAGAGAAATTAATCATATGTATCAGTAAAATTTTACAAATCAGGGAATTTACCCGAATTTATAACATTTTCTGATTTTTTTATAAGCTAAAGCGAATAATACTAGTTATTCTTCTTATTTGCGGATTTCTTTAAACATCATCCAAGATGTCAATAATAACAATTATTATACTAATGATTTTCAATGCAAATGCGTTTGATGAATTATATTAATTTCAGTACAGATGATATGAACTGAACATTCTAGTTTTTCGAAACTAGTTGGGAAATAGTATAATATAAAATGCAATTTTCATCAGTAATATTTCACATACCTTATAATCTACCAGACGTGTTTCGTAAAACTCTTGCTGAGCAAAAGCAATTCCTAATGCAAAACGTTTAGAAGTTTTTCACATCTAAATTCCCCTGAAACACATTATCGCTTTTAAAATATTTCGTATGGGTATATCAGATATTTTATGGTGAATTCCATGTTTTGATTGAGTACGTATGCATATATTCCGTGGGCAAACTCTCGCAAGCTCCATTTATTTGCATCGCGTAGTTTGAAACCATTCCAACTTAAGTGAGATTTCCTGTAATGCCATCCTTAAAGGATATTTCGTTTTGATGTCTGTATTTCTTAGATTAGATTTTAAACACCAAACTCTTATAACCATTTACTCAGATCTGCGTAGAATATTTAGCTCTGTATATATTGCAAATAAAATGTCTGAATTTCCTCAAAAAAAACGCCAGACGCACTAATTAACTCACATTTCTCAAATTAGAAAAATGTGATGTGAAAGCATTTCTGTCCTATTATTTTGCACATATAAAGTATTACGAAAATAGATGTGACAATGCAAAAAAAAATAAAATTTTTTGTCGGTTCTGAAACGCAAAATGGATTGTATGCTTTGCCAAAGAAGCAGGTTCGTACAGCATGGTAAGATCAAGACAGCCGTAACTTAGGCAAAATATGCTAAAAGATGAAAATAAATATTTTCTGTGCTCAATTTACATCCTGGTTTCAAACCAATGCAAGTCTTAATTTAAAGGTATGATATATTCTTACAGTGAGAGCCTAATAATCAAATCTGGTTTAAACAACAGCTGTTATTTAGATTTTCACAACTTTAATTTAATTTAAATTATTAGTCTTAAGACTAGTAAACACCTGATTCTCTAACCAGACCGAAAGCGTGAATCTCACTACGGTACAAATTGCATGGAAATCAGAACGGGATAATTGAAAAGTAGAGAATAAATACAGTTTTAAAGCTATACATATATTTTGAGACTTAATGATAAATTGACTAATGATAAATTGAAACGAAATTTAAAAAAATGTATAATATTAAATAAAAATTATACGAAGATAGATCAATCACTTTTTTGTTTAATTCTAAACTGTAACTCAAACTTACGCCACAATGAGCTTTAAAGTTACCAAAATAAATTAACTCGTGAGCTTAATCAAAAACTTCACTGTACACGATGATTCAGGTAAAAACACTGGTTACACTTCAATAAATTTTTATCACATGACAGCGTCCACACCATATGCAGTCTTCACTTTACGTTTCTAATATAAAACATTCCAGTTTACAATTTCTTCCGTTTAATCTATAAATTATATATCAGTTACGTAGTTATGGCTATTTGAATATTTAGGTATTTTTGAAATAATTAAGAAAATTTTATCGTAAAAAATCGTTAATTTAAAGGACACTGGAGCTATTTGCCTGAAGGAGAATATTTTTATTAGGAGTTTCTAAAGACTTATGCCTCATATTTAGGTCAAATTTTATAAAAATAACTAAATAGCTATCCTTTAAATCAAGGAAACAATTGTTCCATGTTAATTTTTAAATCATTTTAAAAACGAGCAAAACATGTTTGAATACATTTCTAACGACGTAAAACATGATTCTAGAAAGCTATTAAATTTCGTAGCTTTTAAATCTATATTTCATTGATGCCTCTTTATCCATTTTCTTACAAAATAATTTACTTCAGCACAGTTAACTAAGAAAATGAGGTTTAAAATGCCTCCCAGATGGGAAATTCGTTGATGACTCCGATGGGCCCGGGTTCTAATCTCGGAGAAGGCATGGATCTAATTTTTTTGTCCTTTTATAAAAGACAACAGTGGCCCACCTACCAGATGCTTCCATAATAAAGTGACTCCAGGCTTAGTAGTGACAAACGCCTATAAAAGTAGAACCCGCCGGTGCCGGCTAAGAGAGAAACTATTTGAATTTAATTTATTAACTATTAAAAGAGAAATTATTTGAAGTTATAACAATTTGGATTCGTAAAGGTGACTTTTTTAATTCAGGTACGTTATTCATTGCGTAATTAATCGTACAATCAGTATGCAATTATTTGAAAGCAAAAACCTGTCGAAATATATTTTTCTAATGTTCCAATAAATTTAAGTACACTGAAAAAAAAGGGGGTACAGTTGAATATCTCCCGTTCTACAGGGCCGATTGATGAAATTCAACTTGCGTTTTTCATGTCGCAAAAGCGCGGCTTAGGATATGTATTAGATGTACACAGTCCAGTCACATTAATGTGACCATCTGTCAAAAGCCAGAATAACCACCTTTCGCAGAGCGGACTGCTGCGAGACGTGCAGGAAGAGAGTCACATAGGTCCCTGAAGGTGTTCTCTGGGATGTTGAGCCATGCCGACTCTAATGCCGTGGCCAGCTGCGCTAGATTACGCGGTTGAGGATCCATGGCGCGAACAGCTCGATCGAGATGGTCCCACAAATGCTCGATTGGGTTTAAGTCAGGTGAGTTTGCTGGCCAGGGGAGGACGGTAAACTCATCCTGGTGCTCTTCGAACCACGCACGTACACTGGCAGCTGTATGGCACCTCGCATTGTCCTGCTGGAAGATGCCATCATCCTGAGGAAAAACAATGCGCATGTAGGGGTGAACATGGTCCGCAAGGACAGATGCGTACTTGTATTGATCCATTGTGCCTTCCACAATGATCAGTGAACCTAGAGAATGCCAGGAAAACATTCCCCAGACCATAATGCTCCCGCCTCCAGCTTGGACCGTTCCGGCAATGGTTGCAGGGTGGTTCCTTTCAGAGGTTTCACGCCTTATACGCCAACGTCCATCTGTCCGATGGAGCATAAAACGCGATTCATCCGAAAACGCAACCTGTCGCCACTCAGTGGACGTCCAGCTGCTGTACTGGCGTGCAAATTCTAGCCTTCGCCGTCGATGAACAGCAGTCAGCATAGGTGCACGAACCAGGCGTCTGCTTCGGAGGCCCAGACGCAGCAATGTTCGCTGAATAGTACTTTGGGAGACACTTTTGGTAGCCCCTTGGTTCATTTTGGTGGTCAGTTGCTCAACGGTAGCCCGTCTATCTGCCCGAACGCATCTCCGCAACCGTCGTTCGCCTCTGTCATCTATGGCCCGTGGTGCACCACATTTGCCACGTCGCTGATTTTGGACAGTCCCATTTTGCCATGCACGGTACACTTTTACCACGGCGGCACGCGAACAGTTCACAAACTCAGCCGTTTCGGAAATGCTTCCACCCTTGGCCCGAAAGCCAATGATCATGCCCTTTTGGAAGTCGGATAAATCGCTTCGTTTCTGCATTACGCCAACGATTGAAATGTTTTCCGAAGCCCTCACACACCCTTTATATACGCTCAACTGCACTGTGCTGCCACCTGCCTTCTGTGATTGGTTATTTAACTCTGACATGGAAAGTACGTGGTGGTCACATTAATGTGACTGGACTGTGTATGTACAGCATTCTTCTAGTATAGGCACTTTGACACAAAATCGGACCTTTTCTGAAATGGCATGCCACGTTTTTTCCATCCAATAATTATGCCAAACTGCCAAGTTTTGTGAAAATCGCACGAGTAGTTGTTCAAAAAATAGTCCTCAAAATTTTAGCTCCTTATTGTTAATTGAGTTTGGTATATATTTATAAATATCGCTTTTCTTATTAAATTGATTTGAGCGTTCCTTTCACATTTCGAAATTTAGGCTAATCGCAAATAACATTCCCCCCTCTTCTTTTATGATTTATTTTCAAAATTTGTATTTTTAAATAAATTATTATAAATTTTTCAAAAAACATTTTGAATTATAACGTATAACAATTTTACCATCATCTTAAACTAGAAGTACTTCTAAGCATATCTCCAAAAAATTAGAATTTGTTATTCAAAATTTCCCAAGATATATTTGAATTTATATGTTAGCGCGTTTTGAAGTTTGGCATATTTGTTGAAAGCGGTAATAACACCAAATGTGGTTTAGGCACTTTGTTAAAATTGTTTGAAAATAGGAACGATGTGACTTTTTTTCTGCTCATCCACAATGTAAAAAGGTAGGAAAGATATGACGTTTTTCTCCTTTCTACACAATGAAAGAGAAAGGAAAATAAGTTGCCATATAATTAAGAAGTTCGCCAAGTGAATTATTCTTGGCGCAAACTGAAAAAAAATTCGGTAAGTTAAATTTTTGAATTTCTCCCTTAATTTTGAACCAAATTTTACAAAATTTAATATTTGTTCATAATTTGGGTCTAGAATCGAAATATGGAAAAAACTTGGTATATTATTTTAGAAAAAGTCCCATTTTGTTTAAAAATACCTATGTTAGAGCAATGTTATATATAAATCTAATATATATCCTAAACTGCGATTTCCAGACATGAAAAATGCAATTTGAATTTCATGAATCGGCCCAGTAAAACGGGAGATATAGATCTGTCCCATTTTTTTTTCGCGCAGTGTACTTAAAGCTACCTTTATATGCGTGGAACCAAATCATGAACTAGATTTTCAAACGGAAACGGAGAGTATAGGGCTGAAGTAAAACAAGAACGCTTATTCTTTAAAACGGGTTAAACTAAATGAATACTAGACGAGAACAATGTAAATGCATAGCAAGATGATCTATCTTAACTAATAAAATCTCAGCATAATGAATTATTCATGTCGCATCTTAGTTATTTTATTTACTAATTAGACTCTTTTTGAATATCTAGTAGTCAATAATAATTTAACGGACATTTAATAACCGCTATTGCAGTCTGACAGGTATTCTCTTTGGGAATCCCCATTGACTGTAATGGGGACCCTTTTGGGAAACTGTAATTTTTCCTCCATTTTGCAATGAAAAAAAAACTTCTAACAACGTCCGAATACCAGGAGTAATTCTGAAGACGACATATACGTTTAACTCAGATTCACAATTAATTCAAGGGCAGTTAAAAAGATACGGGAAGCGGGAAAAATACTTATTACGTTTAACCGAAACCTAATATTCTAAATTAAACTAGTATTTATAAAATACTTCGAATAATGGAAGAATAAATATCAATAGAAATGAAAACAAACTATGTTACAAATCTCTTTAAAGTTTAATAGTGTTTACAAGAGAACTTTAAAAATTTAAGTGAGTGAAAATTCGCGTAGAAATTTCAGCTAAAACCTTTTATTGTTTTTCGCTAGGATTCTTCTCGCAAACATCACTTGCTATCATTTCTTGTATTCCAAGGACTGTAGACAGAGAGAACCTGAGGATTTCGGATCATTCTTTTTTAATCATTCCGCAATAAAATACACAAGAATTTTATAGACACAGCACTGTCTCCTCCTGGCACAATCAACCAGAAGATAAATGTACTTTTCTTTTCTTTTCTCCGCCAATGAGGCGCCTGATTTACAAGGAAAATGTGCTTAGTAGCTACTTATGCTAACCTGATAGTTCTGATATGCTATCCAGTAAACATGTCCCCCATTAATTGTCTAAGTCTACTATCTCAATGTTGCTAGATGGTTAAATTGTCCACTCTTAGCTGAATGTATTATGGAGATTACGTTTTTGCAATGCCGCCCAACCGAGATAGCGGTTAGTGACGCAAACTGCCATATCGAAGGGCCCATGTTCGATTCACGGAGAAGACATGAACGCTTGTAAATGTATACTATCTGTGCTTCATGGAGGTACTCTAAACATACGGCGAGCCGGAAGTCCTTTGGAGAGGTTAGTGGTAGGGGAGGGAGAACTTTGGACTCGTTTCCCCGTGGTACTATCCCTCAAAACTGGAGCGGAACTGAGCAAAGTCGTACTGCCACCTGTATGGTGAAGGCTCTTTACAGCGGCAGACGCAATCTTGCGGTCTGGTGTTGCTGTCAGACAAGCGAGATAAGTCACAATAACAACACAGTTTATGCGGCAAACTGTACAGCCTAGTAAACATGGTCAAGATTTCTTTTTTCTCTGTTTCTAGTATAAACTATCGCTATCTTACACCAGTGGCCTCAAACTCAAATTGCATGAGGGGCGAATGCAGTATCTGTAAACAGTTGAAGGGCCAGAACTTTAGTTTTCATACAAACTAAAGAAATTTATTACCAGCATGACAAATATTAAATTTTAAATTTCGCTTATACATTTATCGAAATATACATAAATAACAATATAATATAGGAAAACAAAAAAAATTCAAATTTATATATACTTTCTGTATGAATGACAGCTAAATAGCAAATTCCTTTCAAATAATTCCAACATGTTTAATTAAGTAACTTGCTTTAATTTAAACTAAAAATTAACAAATTATGAACACTCTCTAAGTTTACAGATAACATTTATCAAATGAGACAAATGTTTAGAATAAATTATAGCAACCTTGCCTCTTTCTGTTATGTATTAAATTTTTCTTCGACGCATAAATAAAAGTACATCTATAAACAGTTATAAATTCTTTATTTTTTACTATAGCTTGACACTTCACGCCGTTTCGATTCTGATAAAGTTTGTACCCTTGCGAGGAAATTACAAGGAATTATCTTCACCACGGAATGTAGATGCTCATCGGTCACTTGGGTTCTTCTCTTATCAGTTTTCAACTGTGAAGAAAGGTGTCTCCCCATGTATTCCCAAACTTACCCGGTATAAATAAATGTGTTCCCAAGCAAAACGATTATTCTTAGTACAACAGATCGTTACTGAACTTATTTATTTTTCGGCGAGCACGAATAAAATTTAATTTAATCTTTGAATAACATTTATATCACACTGTAAATTAATTATCTCCATTTATATATTTTTGATGCATTATTCGTGTTCTTTTTCTATGGAAATGAAAACAAACTCGGACTTCAAATAACTAAAATCTGGAGATTTTGTAACACCATATTTGCAAGAAATACATAACTGAAATATGTTCGGGTTTCACATGGAGCTGCTTTAAGGTCTGCTAATTTGAAACCACTGCCATAAACTATGCAATGCGGATTAAACTTGTGAAATGCAAAAATTCTACGCTATATTTTATAGAAACTTAATGTTAATTGAAACTACCTGGCTTGTAATAAAATTAAGAACAGAAGCCACGTTTATTGTTAAAATGTATTCAGAATGTTTCAAAAGAAAAACGTCTTGTGAGGAAACCTGTAAATAGTGTATAACGAGTTCAAATGGAGCAATATGATATTTTATTAAATTTTCCATTGAATTTATTGCAATAACACAGCTTGTGACTTAATCATTTCGCCTCGTTTGTTTGTTCGAATACGACAAAATGAACGAAGACTATCCGTCAATTGAGAAAGACGGCTTTGCAAAAGGATTTTTTGTGAAAAAAATGGCTCTTAATGATATTGCACATAAGAAACGTTTTTAACCCTCATATGAAAGAATTCGTTTTTAAGACAGATTATTTGAATATGGCAAAATATGTGAGAGCTATCTGCCTAAGAGCGCGGGTCGTTTCGTAGAGGACTTTCAGAATGAAAATGGCTCGCATTCATGTTACACGCAGCGGAAAAACACGAAAACCAACTACACAACCAGCCCATTCGACCGGAAAAGAACTCATGTTAAACGTCCAGGATTAAGTGATTTTAACCACTTGGCAAATTGGTGGGATAAAGACAGCATTTCTCCCAGGATTTTAACCTGCGTCAAATCATCAGCATTCAGCGGTTTTAACGTTCAGCCCGTGAGGGTTGTGGCAGTTTAGACCACAGATCTTGACAAATTTAAATCCTAAATATAATTTTGCTGTGTTGATTATTTTTGCAAATGATATAAACATTTCAAATAGAATGAAAATGAATTCAACTAAATTCAAAAATTAATTTCCATCACAGAGATTTGCAATTAATCAGTTTTCAAACATTTTTAGAAATTCGTTTATTTATATACATTTTTATAACTGACTACTCTGCTAATGTAAGAAACGTTCCCAATTTACTTTTGCAATTTCACGATTTTCCCAAGTTATTCTTTCTTTACATAGTTTATATATTTAGAAATCTTATTCGGACTTTTTTCTCAAATGTTTCAGTTCATTTTATCAATTTATAAATTGTAATTATGAATATTTGTTTTTCTGCATAATGCACAAAATCTTAAAGATAGTGCAAAAAGGAAGAAACACGAGAAGTGGTGAAAACAATTTAATGGAGGTATTAATATATGTATATATTTAATAGATAACGTTTTAATTCTCAAGTTTACATTTAATTAAACTTTAAAAAATCGATATTTTTAAATATTATAATCCTAAGTTAAAAAGACTTATTCTATGCTTTACCCATAAAAAGTTTTCACATATTTTAATCAGGGAAAAAATGTCTGTGATCTTGGTTGTTTGCTGAATGCGTAGAATTAATCTGAAATTAAAAACTGGCTTCTATTTTCCATAAAGGTGTTCACGAATAGAATTTTTGTATTCAAGTATATACTGTTTCAAGGGGAAAAACAATATTATAAGTTCATTCACGAACATATTTTTTAAATTCTTATTCAATATTTAAAAGAAAATACTGCATCACTTTTTAAAAAAAGTAAGTAATTAGAAATATGCTATTTTTTCTGCAATTTAATCTGCCGTTAACTATTTAATATTTTTATTCTCAATTTTTTTAGATATTTATATGGAGAAATCTTAATATTCTAGAGCTTAATGCAAATCTTTGAAAGTTTACATTGCATTAAAATAAGATGCAAACTTTACAAAGTGTGAAAAATATATTTTTATCCCTCTTTTGGATGAATAATTTCGACAAATATTTATCTAGGTGACTTCTCATAAAAGCTAAATGAAGGGGATAAGCTTTTATCTTGAAGAAAAGCTTCAAAATACTTTGAGGTACGAAAACAAAACAGTTAAAAAATGGGAAAGACAAATATAATTTAAAATATGGAAAAATAGTCTTTACGATGTAAAGTCGAATTAAGTTTTTTACGTATTTAGTATTATAAATTAAAATGCTTTTTTTTTCTCAAATTTAACATTATCTTTCTACAATCAAACTCATAATTTAATTCATTTTAATCAAATAACATTTAATACCACTAAAATGTATTAAATTTAGTAATTATTTATCAATATTCCTTTACAGATTAAGAGTGTCAAAAAGTGATAATACAGGAATTATGATTAAGGTGTAAATTTAACAAAGGAAAACGGGAAAAGCAACTGGAAGAGGTTACAGGAATTATGATTAACGTGTAAATTTAACAAAGGAAAACGGGAAAAGCAACTGGAAGAGGTTACTTCTAAACTGGATAACTGAAACCTATATTGCACAGAAATTATAGAATTCTCAATTTCATTAAATAGTGTTATACTTTGTATTATTCAGAGGCTTTTTATTAGAGATCAAAATCAGTTAGAAGTATTATAAATTAATTGTGCTAGCGCTATTATGTTGCTATAAATTTAATACAAGTAGAGGGAAAAGGAATTGGTAAAAGATAATTCTAAACTGGTTAACTAAAAAATAATATATTATATATGAAATATAACTGAAAGCTTTCAGATTTTACATTACTCCCAAAGCGCCTTTTTTTTAACGCTTTGTGTGTTACCTTTATTCATTAAATATCATGTTCTTCGCACTTTAAAATTCAGTTCAAGAACAATATCGCAAAATAATTTTGAACTGAGAGTATCTTTAGAATTTCCTGTACGCAGTCTGACGCGCTGGAGATAAAAAAGTTTTTTCTATACAATGTTGCCATTGCTCGCTTTGAAGTCCTTGAGTTTGTTAATCAAAAATTCGTTAAAGTTTTACAAAATATGAAATCGATAATAAACAAATTCCAAATTTCAAATTTGGGCTTCCAGATGGCCATATTCGCTGCAGGATTACGCCATTCAAAATTCGATGGCTGTAGGTACCAACGTTTTATCACAATGCGAGAAACATACATACATTTATGCACATTCTTCATTATTGAATTTCTTTAAATATAATACAGGGCTGCAATATTTGTTGGCAACAGCTTCAAAAGTGAACAAACATTTAATTTTTCCGACGCAAATCGCAAAACGAAAACAATAGTCCTTCAGGGACAAAGCCCCTTTGGATTAATAAATAAAGTTTATATAAAATAATATAAGAAAAAATTTCGAATATATAAGTAAAGGGAAAAAAGAAAAATAAATAAATATTAATCCATAATTATATAAACAAATAAAAACTGCTATTCAACTAATATTAATTAGTAACATTTTAATGAATCGCGTTGTTTTAGCGTCACTGAAGAAGGAAAAATATACAGAACTATTTTCTCAGAATAAACTACTGATGAATTCTAATGAGGAGCAACTTACAATCCAAGTTTGTCCAAATTTTGTCTTAGGAAGAAAATAATTGAAACAGGCCAGTATAAATAATAAATGAAGCAAACTGCTCTATGAATGAATACATAGACCATTTCACCTCGAACAAGTAGGGAGCTCTTATGGTAATACGAAAGATAATACTACTTCGGAATTCTGCATTTTCTCAACATGAGACTCTGCTTTGTTGAACAAATGACTCTGGTCGTATTTATTTGGGTCAAGTCAAACTTGCATTAATCTTTCCTGAAGAAGTTTTATGAAGAGAATGGGCATTGTTTAATATTTACATCCTATGCGAATGCGAAACATATACATAGTTTGTGTAAGTCAGCTTTAGAATTTCAATTAGCGCATACATAGTAATTCACATTAATGTTTAAAGGAACTAAGTATGGTATTTACTCGTTTATTACGCCCCTTTTCTTACTGATTTTATCATATGAAAACCGAAAAGAGGAAGTTTCTCGAATATGTTTAAGTTCCGAAGGACGCAGTTACAATTAGAACATAACATATATATATATATATGTATGGAAGGTGACTATAACAACATTATTTATTTAAAAGAAACATTCATTCGAATAGAAATACGTATTGATACTGACACCAAAATATCTAACAATATATTTTCATTTCTTCTTTACTCTATCTTGAATCTCGCCCGCTCTTATTGCACTGCCTACTCCGCAGACTGCTGCCACACGGCAGACCTCAAATCATTAAAATGCTGTCTGTGTTGTCTGCTACACATAGCAAATCGTCGCAGTCATCTAATTTGCCATCGTCATTGTCACCTTTCAGTCTGTTTTTACACATGCAATGACCTTCAGAACCATCAGGAACATTACATATCCTTGTTTTCTTGAAGCTCTTCATTATTACTACTTCATCAATCAGAGGTCAAGCACTGAAAATCCCTCCAAATCAGTTAAACAAACTAGTAAGATTGGGAGATCTTGCTGCCATTCGCTCGTTATAAAACTTTCGAACAGCTGAATGGTTTATTCATTTATACATTCAGTGGTCGAAAAAGCAATATAATTCCTCCTAGAATGGGGACAGGAACGATATTTGTCTGTTCAATTGCTTTCCTTTTCTACATCTTCCATGAGATGCTCGCTGAAGCAATCCAACACTATCTAACAGTCGACTAATCGTCTAATTTGACCCCTATTCTTTAACGACTGGAATAAGTGAACGCATGAAACCCTCTACGGTGTAAAATGTCTGAGAATGAGAATGGGAGAATTACAAAGTAAAGGATAAATCCATTATGTTGTAAATACATTTTGAGACTTATCTAAGATTTTGCCTCAAGTCACTTTACCGAACCTAGCTACTAACCTTTGGAAAATGAAAAATAATATTCTGTGTCAAATCATTTTCAACAACCTAGTCAGTAATCTTTGGGATAAATCAAGGTAGGTAAAATTTTTTCTCGGATGAAATCGGACCTACTGGATGGTTATAAGTTCAGTAATTAATAATTATTAAACAACTTACCTTGAACTTTTATAGGCGTATTGTTACCTGGAAAGATTTGACTCTTGAAACATAAATAAGGTCGCAAAATTTAGTAAAAGTTATAATTTATGGGCTATCAGAATTTTTCACATGCTGACATTTTTTATGGAACATCGAATTCTAGTCGTTGTTTTTTTTTACATCTTTTGCAAGACAAGACAAAACGGAAATTACAAAAGCAATAAAACATCTGGCCTGTTAACAGCGCTACCTTTACAGAAGGATAAAGTAAGGCACAAAAGCATTTTGAAACTTAGCACACAAACCTTTGGGATGTGTGAAGATAGGGTACTGATTAAGCTACATGCTTTATATAAAAATGACCAAACAACGCACCTATGTCCTCCCCAAAGTTCAGTCCTTGTTTTCAATCCTGTATAATCTGTCTCGAATATTTTTTTGATGATATTAATACTGATGTTATCTTCTCGAGTGCACGGAGAGAACTAAAATTGTTGAATTTCTAATGATATCTCTCAAACTGTTTTTGACTACTCTCAAATTCGAAAATCTTACTCATAGCCACAGACATTAATCATCTGAGTGCGTCCATGCCAAAAACATTATCTTCTCTTGGCCATTTTGAATTTAATTAAGCAAGATGTTATTGTTGGAATCATAGTAACCAAGGTACTAACAGTCGAACTTATAAATAAAGTAACAATAACTAAATAATTGCTAAAGTAGGCAACTAAAGCGAGCTATCAGTATGTCTGAAAGTAACTATAGAGACTCGGAAAGATTTAAAAAAAACTTTTATTTAAATATGAGATTTGAACGTCAATACACATTCAATATATCAATAATATGCTAACAATATCAAACAAAACTCGTAGCGGTGAAACTGAAGTGTTATTCAGAGTCCACTTTAAAATATAGAATTATAGTCAAAGACGACACAATTCAATTTAAATCTAAGCTTGCTTAGAACTTCTAATCAACGTACTAGATTCAAATGTCAGCAACAATAACGCAAAGCCGAATAATTACGAACTTACCAGACTTCGCAGAAACTAACGTAACGTATCCTCGAAAGACGTAAACACACTCTGTCTTACAATCCAAAAACTTTTGCTTAAATATTATCTAACTAACTTGCATTCTGATGACGAAATCGAAAGGAGAAGTTAAAAACTGAAATCATAAATAACTCGTTAATTTAAATAATGATAACGGTACATACTGATTTGCTGTTTTTGTGTGTCAACAGATCGTGTAATCTTTGCGAACAAACATGCCAGAAGAGAAAACAAAAATAAACAAATTTTTTTTTACAGTTCCAAATGTCAATAATTTTTACAGCTGAAGGACACCGAAGGATACTTCTATCAATTTGCCCACCAGCGGCCGAGCGGCAAAGTCGCTAAACGCTGGTAGTTCGGTTTGAGGTTCGAATCCGGCTGAATGGGCGCCTAGGTGGTTTTTCCCATGTGTAATGTGTATACGAGCCAGTGTCCCTTAGAAAGGCCTCCACGACGGCATTCCTCTCTTTAGGCAGATAGCAATCGAGATTTTGTCGTAATCTCATTTAAAAAAAAACTTCATCAATTTTCTTCCCAAATGCAAGCAGCATAGCGAGTACTTAAAGAAAGCGTGGGTGTACATAACATTCGTAAACATTTATCAGCTGAGTGCGTCCACACCAAACATAAATTTTACCTCTTCACATTTACTAATTTAAGAATGGAAGTTAAATGTTTTAGAAAATAAAAGTAAATGTTCTGTTGATGATATCACGTGGATAACATCAGAATCAAAACTGTCTAAAAATCAAGCACTTTTCAAATTAAAAATCTGGCCATTCAGTTTGTCAATCTGGGCGACTATTCTTACGATATTGGCAACCGCCAAATGTGGCACTTTTAACAAGAAAGTACCATTTAATTTTATTAACGAAGGTGTTGTATCATATCAATGGTCGAGTAAATATTTCTTTTAATAAAAGAAGTCGATCTAAGCTGTCATCCCTTAAAATGCATATCATACGCATGTGAATTTTTTGTGTATCATACTATATATTTTCTCACCGAAAACGTCAATTTGTTGACCCACTTGCGCATTTTCTCCCTGCAAGGATAAAAAATTATCATAGCTTTCGGACGCTAACCGAGAAGTCAGATTGCAAGATTCTTCTGGTGCATGGGAATACCGACATCCAACTCGCACGTATTCTTTCAGTAATGAACCAATTTTTAATACCTATTCCATGTTCAAATACTCGAAGTAGTAGAATGTCAGTTATTAGTTATCGAGCAATTATTTTTATTTAGGAATTTTTTTTTATTTTATGCGATTTAGAAGAAATTTACAACATGGGAAAAGATGGGAAAGAATGTAAAATTAAATTGTTAAACTGCATATCTGAAACTCGATTTTGCTTCTTCGTTCAAATCATTCTAAAATCCTCTTCAACTGGTGGACAAGATTTAGTCCAATTTTTAGAATAATATCGTTCTACATTGGTCAATGATTCAAAAAGTTGGGCTGCCACTTGTATGGAGCTCGAGGCTCATGCCAGCGATAGCCGCATTTGACTCTTTGCCACGACTCCGCCCCCTATCAGTTTAACGTTAGGCTCTGAAATTCACTCAGAGAACAGACTTCTCTACATTTTAAAATGGATTCGCCCACGTAGTGATTGTTATCGTCTTACTAATAAATACATACCTTCGTTCACTACCTGCGAAGGTCACGCCAAACCTATCTCTTCTAACAGTTGATTTTTATGCCAACCTGATACAAGTACTAACCCATGACAAGGAAGCAACTACGAAACTGACGTTCAGTCGACAATTCCGCTAAGTAATTTGCATACTCACCTTCTTTAATTATTTATGGATGATTTGAGGCCTGGAATGTGCCAGAGACAACTATATAAACAGGCGAGATTCAAGTTACAGGGAAGAAGAAACGAAGATGTCTTGCTAGATGTTGTAATGCTAACATCCTTTTTTCAAAGAAATAATATTGTGATGATACGTGTAGTTTATCCTGGAGTATTTCTCATTTGTTATGTTCTTACTATAACCGTATCTTTCTGAAATTAAATACATTCGCATAATTTTTCCCTCTCGATATTCGGACGTTAAAATTTGTAAGAGTTTGGTAATACGCGTGGAAATTACGGTATTTTAAATAAATAAAATATTACACTGATTTCATGACGGTGTCTAATGGATGTTATTAAACGACAAACGCTTATATAACTGATTGTATGAATATTTTATTTCATGAAAATTCTAAATCATTACTTTAATTTAACGTCAGATAAAAACTATCATTAAAATATTTTAAAATTATCCCTCCATTGGCAATAGTCTCGTCTGCTTCATCTACACAGCAAAGTTTAGCCTTCAGTGTTTGATACCGATGAAGCAACTGTAATGACGCCATCATTAAAACTCTTTCTCACTCTCTTGTCCTCTTATCTACAGTCGTCGCGAAGTTGCCTGGAAGGCAGACGTGTGTGTTTGATGTGGAAAATTTTTAAAAAGCTCGTTATGTTGACTTTTAAGAAGACTACTTTTGTGAGTGCTCAAGCATATCGGTAACTCAAGAAGGGTTGCTTAATGGCATTTTCGGTTGTTTTTTTATCATCTTAGGAAGTTCATTTTTACCACAGGAAGTCTCATCTTACAACAACAGCGCTGCCATTCTTATTGGTTGAAATGCGTTAAAAGTTAATACCTTGTACTGCTTTCTTTCGTATATCTAATATTTTTCTTTCCGTGATAATACTTTGTTCTGCTTCGCTTAGATTATATTACATTGTAGTGCGGAGAGACCGATCCAGAACTTTTTAAGTTTTTAGAAAAATATTAGCTTTTAATGTGGATGTTAAAACTTTTAATGTGAAAAGTTTTCTTATTTATGAATTTATATAGTTATTTACTAAGTGAATTAAAGTAAATGTGATTGTAAATTAAGAACATTATATCTCCAGAATAAAAACTTATCACTGACCATTATGAAAGATAAATATCGTATAAAATATTGAAGAAATATTTTCAAGCATACAATCTAACAGAAAATCGTTTTAATATAAGTATATTTGTCTTACTAAATGGTTAGAAACAAATTGAGTTTAATTACACGATGTGTACATCATTACCATGAGATTTATTACATGTCACCTAAACTTTAATGACATCTTATTATTTAATCGATATTTTGTGTTTAGAAGGAAACTTGCAGAATTGCTTCATAATTTATAATCAAGGTATTTTAAAAACAAAGCGAATCATACACTACTTCACAGTGTATTAAACCATGTCAAAAGATTTTGGACTATTCCTTCTATATAGCATGTCAAGCTCGAGAATAACTATTCCTACTGTTACTGATAATGCTCTTAAAGGTAATTAATTTCCGATATTATTATGTTTACACTATAAAGTACTTTATCCCTCCTTTCTGCATTCCTTGGTGGGGTAACGATATCACACTCGGAACATATTCAAGAGGTCCAGTGACAACCATCATAGAATTTTGGTGAGGAGAAACTCTCCTGCTGATTTGATGACATTTAATAAATTTTGTCAGCCTGACGATATTCTGGAGACTTAATGAAAAAAAAATTAACACCGGTTTTTCTCAAAGCTTCGCTATGTGTTTGGGTAACCCTCAGCATGTGGCTACTTTGGAGCCGAGAGTTCAACAAGTCGTTTCAGAATTTAGACATTGCTTTAAAGTTCTATTCAATGATTATTACTTTAGATTTTCTTTTCTTGATCAACTATAAATTTTCTATTAATGAGAGTTATACTGTTGCACAAAACCATGTTTATCCCGTGTTTCAGATATAGGTTTATTTGGTATTGTTACACTAGATTACTATTTGGTACTATTAATATTATAAAAGAGTTTAGGTATTTCATATTTAAACTCTCACAAAATGTATCATTCCACAAAATGGGTGTAGAAGGTCCCTTACTTTCTTCCTTTCCCAGCAGCTTTCGACTTGCAAAATTTTAGTTCCCTGTTCTACAAAGCTACTTCATACCAAAGACATATAATTTGGGCCATAATCTGAACCCAGGGTCCAAATACTGTCTGTAATCAGCTTTCATTTTCAGTCGCCAATTGATGGTTTTCGCATCTATGTGTGTTCCAGTTACTCGTCAGACCGTTCATAGTATTAAATCAGGTTCTGCGACAGTTGTGATGACGATCGCTATGACCTCTTTTTATGATATTTTCCTCAGATGTACTGCTGATTGGTGCTGTATTCGGCCATGCTTCAATCGTATTGTTGTCAACATTGTCGAATGGCGAAATCTGCTCGATTTAAATGTCGAGTGATCCTTCCATTTTATCATCATGCTTCTTCCAGGTCTACTAGAAGTTCTCTTTTAACTGGTGGCATGAGCTTGTCCTGAAATGTGCTCAATTGGTGCGTGAACTCATCTGCGAGGTAGTCGAACTGGGTTGACGGAATCAATTTCGAATGGAAGTTGTGCCTTAGAATCGGAACTCTGCCACAATTTGCACACTATCCAGATAATCAATTGTGATGCTACATAGATCCACTTATTTATTAATAAACCTGCAAAACTGAATCATTTGCATCTTAAACGTCTCTTCTAAAAATACTTCAGCAAATGTAAACACGTGTCACATATCTCAGAATATCACTTCTCCTTCAGAAACATAGTAAACTTGTTACATTATGTGATGGCAACAACCACATGAAAGTATGTCATGAGATACCTAAAATTTTATGAAACGTACTTTTTCCGTTAATCCGAAGATTTGTTCTTGTAACCATACGATAGAAGAGGTAATTAAGTTTTAATTTTCCATCCCGTTAAAAACTGAAAACTATACACAGCATATATAAATTTTAAATTCCAGTTAAAATACTTGGTTATTAATTGAAAGGATAAATAATGCAAAACTAAGTTACTAATGCAAAACTAGTTAAGAATGAAATTAAAACTCCATAATTCGTTTAATCAATCAGTGTTATTATACTTTCAACTAATTTTCAGAAAGAGAGAAGCATAAATATTTTTGACATAAAGCGAAATTAGGAAAGGTCATACCAGTTGAACCAAACACTTTCACATATCTTTATTAGTTATTTGCATTAAAATAGCAAAATATTTATTTTCAATCTATTTAATTAGTAATTCCAGATTAAGCTAATTTTTCCCAATATAATATGAACTGTTAAAAGAATCAAAACGCTCTGCTAATATAATGCATTTTGCCTTTTCTACACAACCTTAGAAATACGTGAGGAAAACAATTACTTTTGTTTAATTGCATAATCTCATTCCCTATCATGATGGCACGACAATTTTCCACTTCTTCATTAAAATTCTAAGTTTTCACAGGAGGACGAAATCATTTTGCTTTTTCAATAGTCTAAATTATTCACCGAAAATAATTTTTAATGCATTAAAGTGCAGGGAAGTTAAAATTCCGCAACCGACGAAATCGTATTTACTAATTTGTTTCGTAATGAGAACCTATTAAGCTGATTGGGTTTTGCAGCTAATAAATTTTCGGGGACTTCATATACTTCATAATTATTTTTTTCAGCCCAGTTTTAATTAAAGGGAAACTTTTGCGATTTTAATTGAACCGATGCATTATTTATCATTTTCAGAGTACCCTTGCTTTCAGACGCTTCGACTTGCATGCATGACTCTTGGTTGCTTTATTTAAACATAATCAAAAAATTATTTTTCATATCTTTCCTCCGTTTAATGTTTTCGTTCGTGCCTAGCTCTCTTTTTGAATGAAATGATTAATTTAGTGTTAATCTCCCGACGGCAGTTTTAATAGAAATTTTATTTTCGTGAATGTCATTTTCAAGTTTTGTTATTTTTATAGCTGGGCGCTTTCAAATATTTCAAACGCAGTCAAAAAGGAAACGGAATTATTCTCTGTAGTTATTAATTCACGAAGAACAAAAGAAGCGATGTTTCGTACTCCGCAAATTTCTTTAATTGATATTGAAATGGAAGATCAAAGCTTGCTATGTCAAGAAAAATTTAATCAATTACTGGTCCCATCGTGGAAAAAAAGCGGTATTGCGTTTTAATTATTTTTTTAATAAAATCGCATGAAAGGACATCTGTAGCACAATTCGCGGTTGGAAGTGGTGGAGGGCTATGTTCTTCGTTATTTTACGAAGACTTTTGCGAAGAAGTTTAAGGAGGAAAAAAAGAAAAACATACAATTTTAACGCATATTCTTTAAAAGCTGTAAGGATGAGAAAGTGATTAATTGTTTCTTCGTCTTTTATTGTCTTTTCTGAATTCGAGACTGAAAGAAATGTTTTAAACATATCGTTTCAAAGTACAAGAAAAATGAAAACGCATTAAAATTGTTAAAAGAATTAAAAACTTCCAAGTATATCATTGTTATTCTTCTATATATGTTCGAATAAATTAATTTAATTATATTCTAAATTGCAGTTATAAATTCTAAAAGCAGTTTGTTACACAAAGAGAAAATGTTAACATTTAAAATTTTATATTAAGATTGCGTTTAAAGGATCGATTGATAATGTACTAGAATCATGTAATTTTGACTTTAGAAAAGGTATCAGCTTTCTTGTCATCACGCACCAACCATGTCCTCAACATTATTTAGCCATGTGAATTCAAATTGCCAGTTCTGAGAATTGTGGCGAGCCTTGACGAAAATCTTCAATTCTAAAATTGACAAATTGATAATTATAACAGTATTTAGTTTACAGAAGAAAATCGCAGAATTATTTTTAATGCCAACGGAGCGCCAAATCATGGATGCCGGCGTATAAAAAAGAAAACAAAGTCTCTAAAGCCTCGCCACGACGACTTGGCGAATGTCCATATCGGTTGTGAATCGTCTAATATCGAAGTGCTTTTTCAAAGGTCCTAAGAGATGTAAATCATTGGGTTCCAAAACTTGGCCTGCCACTTCCAAATTATTTTATGAATCCTTCTGAGGCAGACCTCGTCCTTTATTATCTCAATGTGTCACAATAACTCTCAGTATTCATTCCCGCCCGTCTAGTGAAGAAATCAGACAGCAACAAGCTCTGGTAGCCTCAAAACGTCATTACCATACTTTCTTTGTGTGTTATGTTTTGATAGAAGAGGGTGATGATTTGCATTTCGAAAACATGGGTGTTTGGTTCAGCTCAAATTCGTATGATTCATCCATATGTCATTCCTGTAACAATATTGTTCAGGAAAGGGTCACTTTACTCATCAAACAGCATACATTTTATGACAAGTAATCCCCTCCTCTTATTTCTGAATGCTATTCAGATTCCCAACCTTAAAACGTTTCCTGGACCTTGAAACGTTTCCTGGTAACACCATCGCAAACATCAGTCTAGTGAGCTAATCTGGCTGGTATAGTTAACCTACTAGACCATTACTTAAATTGTTATTCTTTATATAATATATTTCCCCCCAAAATGAAATTTGTTTATATGACGTAACACTAATAGTATACGCTTCAACAAGCCAACAATGAATTTCTGAGGTGAAGTCTTCTTTAGATACAAAGATTTTCCAAGACGTTGCATTTCAATCTTCGATTACATTTCCATTATTACAGCCTCATTCAGTTGATATTTCTCAGCGTTTATGCAACATATACGTCATATGTCGGCGATGATCAAATGCTGTTTATATTTGCTGCTCCTCAGATAGGAAATCTGAATGTCAGAAATATTATTACATGTGTCAGAGTGAAATTGCACCCGAGCCCTGATACGGTATTTCTCAGTTTTTGAGATAACTCCTAGTTCTACAAGAGACCTTATAAAGAGAGATTCCGGTACTTGTTTTATGTAACTGAAACAGAATTTCGTCAGAAACGTCTTTTGATCCCGTTAAGTATTAGTTTAGTAAAAAGTAAGGCTTAAAAATTCATCTCTAACTTAATAAATGTATGCCTTTCTTCTTTGTATGTCTTTTTAAGGAATGAAAACCTCTCCATATTTCAAAGTTTTATTCTTTAGGAATTGCAATAAATTTATGACAGTTTGTTGGAGAAATGATAAATTTTTCATTCCCAAGAAATTTACTTTTCTCAAGATTTAGCAGTATCACTTTAGTAGCTCTGACGTATCCGCTGATTCGGTGTTGGCATTTTCAGCTACTCGCGATTTACAATAGAATGGGGAACTGGAACCATTTTTAATGTTCCTAAATATGCTACATATTACTGAGAGCTTAACATAGGGTCAAAAAAGGCTCAAACATGTTCATGTCATGAAAAATCGCAGCTGCAATCCGAAAGATGTAACAAATTGAGAGATATGAAAACGTACACTTGTACAGAATCTTGCTTTTGTTCTCAGCCCACAGATTAGGCCCAGTGTTTTCTCTGTCACATTCTCTTTGGCAGCTAGAATTGTATTGGCAGGTGATAGTTTTCAGAAAATACTGGATTTTTCTGTTTGTTTTTATACCTGCACTTTCTCGTAAAATTTTCCTTCCATATTTTCATACTGTTCCTACATTCTATATATTCTTATTAGTGACGCTTTAACCGTTCTTTTTCTCATACGCGTGATGGATAAAGAATGATCCTTTTTTCTGTCTTCACTTGAAATAGCACATTGTACTGAATTTTTAGGCTTAAATTTAGTCAGACTCCCCCAAAAACGGACGTCCGGCATTTTAATTTATTATTTAACTAGTTATTATAAATTAAACTGAATTTATTAAATTTGCCTTATGTTTTTATATTTTTTATTAAATGTTAATTTAAATTACAGTATTATTTTATTAGCTATATTATTTATTTATTTATTTTAATGTTTTTTAAGGCCTTCTATAGTACTCCGTCGTATCTAATTTTAGAAGTTAAGCTCTAATCATTTGTAAAAGATTGTGTTACTTAATTTTTGAATTAACGTTGTAGGTTCTGCTTGTCTAACTTTTGTGCGAAAACTGGAGAGTAATTACTGCACAGAAGACGGCTTAAAATTACCCTTTATTACACTTTTTATAAATTTACAATGCCTCAAATCGACGCTAACAAACTACGCCTCTGCTTAGGCGGTAACTGAAACAGTAAGAACTAAATTCAAAATTTGAAGATATTCACAAGTAGTAGAATGAGAACTAAATTCAAAATTTGAAGATATTCACAAGTAGTAGAATTACGCTACAGGGTTCAGACTATCCTGTTTCCTAGCAGAGCGTTGCAAATCTAGTGGCAGCAAAGTAACAGCTGTTACGCCACGTTTAACCTAACCGGCAATAAATGCTAAGTAGAAGCTCACGCTACAACAAGCACAGAGTTTGCCCACACTCTCTAACTTTTTCTTCTAGGAATTTGATATTTAAACCTATTCTCACACTGGTAGAATTTGCATTACTTTACGCAGGCCAAATTTAAGTATTCTGACATTGACAGTTAGAGGAATGATGGCTTATAGGAAAAGAACTTCAAATTAAATTAAATTGGTTACCTAAAATAAATATAAATCCCTACAACGTAAATGCATAATTTTTAGGAAAATAATGTAGGTAACGTTTAGCATCAAAAGTACTATTATTCCCGAAACTTACTCTTTATCAGCATCATTTTTTATCCGAATCACATTTGAAATTATTGGCGCCAAATGTTATCGTCATCTACTATTTATAGAAAACATTAGTAATGAAGAATCTGTATGTATGTATGTATCTTCCTTGTAATGTGGGAAAACGACGGCAGTCTTTTTTTAGAGCCATCTGATTTTCCATACACGTAGTCCTCCACCCGAGCCTCTACACCTCGAAGCTCGAATTTTGAATTGATTTTAAATTTATTTCATATTTTATAGAAACTTAATTGACTTTTTGATTAACAAATTCAGCGATTTGAAAGCAAGAAGTGGCAACATTTTGAAATAAACCATTTTTATGTCTAGGACAACAGACTGTTAAACATGCGGCAAAATGTAAGGTATTTACTTATCTTTCAGTTTTAATCAAGGTTCGCGTATTTAAACACAATGTGTTGCCATTGCTGAAAGTAAAATACTTTTATTTTCTACCCCCCTACAGTGTTACAATTCAGCAAAGCCTAAGATTTAATAGAGAAGGTCTCTTCAGTAACAAATTAAGCATTATGACACACTTCTTAACAGCATTTTCCTACTTTTTAATGTGATTGATTTAATAAAACACACATTAAAATCATAAAATGTCTAATAAAATTAGTAAATATCGAATCGTAAGAAACCACACTACGTGGACTCATTAAAATCATTATATACTTATTTCACTTCTGTGATAATAATTTTAGGCGGCTGACCACGTAAGCAGCCAATTTTTAAAGAAATAATATAGCTAATATTAAAAGAATGCATGGCAGCCCCTAACCTCAATGCAGATTTTTGAAGATAGTTGTTTTTAAATATCTTGTGGTTTTGTTGTTGAATTTTATATGGCGTAAATAAGAACAACATGATAAAATAATAAAAAGACGAAAAAAAGTTTTATGAGTACACTTAGTAAGGAAACTGAACATTGATATGATGAACCAAAAATGCTGAAAAACTTGAAAAATGTATGTGTTGTATCATAAACACATCTGCTATGGTGGTTTTAAACAGTTCTGAATTTTGCTCTTGAATTGTGTGCGGCGTAATTATAAAGAAAGCAGTGTTTAGTAACAAAGCTCAAAAGATAAAAGAGAATAGTGTTAGCAAAAGTGGGTCTAAGACCAGATTTGTAACCTGCGACGCTCAGCGAGAGCATAAAAATTCTGAACAAATTGGTGTAACGTTAAAGTCTGAATCCTTTCCGAATTTTTTAAATTCTTTTTAACTTTATTTTATTTGTAATTTGTTTGTTATAATTTATCAAATTTGACGTATTTACTAATAATTACACACCAGTGAATTTATTATAGACATTTGTAACATATTATGAAATAGTTAGGTAATTGCCCATAGTACAAAATGTTATAAATGTATGGACTTTAAATGATCATACAATATTAACAATAGGAGGGATTTTTATCACAATAATTATAGCAATGATATATATTTTGCTTTGAAATATATGTGTATTTTATTTTATTTATTTCTGAAATGTTTTCGCAAATTAAACTGCTGCCTATTATATTATGTTTTATGGAAATTTCTAGGGAGCATTTAAAGTGCTTGTAAGCTTTATTTTAAACAAAATGACTCAATATTCATTAATTAGAACAAAATTTTAGCGAGAGAAAACTTACAAAGAAGATGTTGTAAGATATTTCAAGATAAAACCCAGCGGGGTTTAATCTCGGGATGTTTTACTGAAATGGAAGCGCCGACGAATTTGTTTCACTAATTAGGAAGTCACGAGTTTTGTGAAACTATAATAAATTATGCGAGAAAAGATAATTAGCAGAGCTTATAACATAATCACTGTTTTTTTTTCAATAGGGAGACAAAAAGTGCGTTTGTAAGTTTTTTTATATAAACTTTTTTTAATATGAGATGGTGTTCGGAAAGCGATAGCTATCTTTAGTACTTTAAAAAAAATATAGGTAATAGCTTTTACGATTTCGAAGGCTGTTATTTCGTAGCAGTCTCTATGTGTAAAACATGCCTCAAGTTTTCCTTTTTGTTTTTTTTAATACTTTTTTAATTTCATTTCTAATTTGAGAAAGATGAAAAACGATCACTAAAGTATGAAATTAATGTGAAATCAGTATTTTCTTTTGCATCCGATTATAGTATTTTACATCCGAATTAGCAAAGGATTTTACACTTTTAGAGAACTTTTTATGCTGAAATTAAATTATTTAAAATAACCTTTGTAGGCATTCGCCTGCGTACCTTATTTATATCCCTTCATTATGAAGAAAGCATTCACCCAAATGCAGCCTGCTTTAAATATAAACAAAATTAAGCTTTTCAATTTAAATCCTAATACTATATTAACACGTTCAGATATGCTTTCCCTGAATTGTTTGCAGAGCTTAAATAGAGGAATTACTCGCAGCTCAATGCACTTAGAAAACATTCAGCAAATATTCTCTTAAAATCTAGATTTAATTTGTTAATTCCTGTTGAGGTTTTTCTAAAGAGACTATTCTGTTAAAGACTGTTCTTTTCATATTCTAATGAATTTTGTAAATTAGGTTTTATGAACTGTCTTCCTTTCCATGATACTTAAGAAATCTACTTTAAGGATCAAAACTGTTATTTCGTATATTGTTATTAACAATATTGCTGAGATTGCTTTTTTCCATTTACTATTAATATACTTTATTTAAATAGTATTTGCATCTAATGTGAATACATTTTTATTTAAATATCTTATAAACTGAATGAGCTAAATTTGTTTTCGATTATAAATTCACTTTAATGTTTTCCCTATTAAATACAGATGAATAATTTCAATTTAAGAATACTATGCAACGTCGCGTGTCTTTAGAGATCTTAAAATTTACGCTTCTTTTCCGAACGTTATTTGACTCTTAGCATTATGCGATATATTATTTATAATATGTGTGAAATTATAATTTCTTACTGGGGCAGAAATATTAGATATCCTATATAATTAATAGCATATTTTTCGAAGAAAAATGAAAACATATGCAAGAAATTTTCATTTCTTTCACTGAAAATCTTTCATTACAATACAAAAAATTTTACTAAATCTTAAAGAAGTAAAATTCTACATTTCAAAATTAAAAGGTACTTGTCAATGTAATCACACAGGGGGACTCTCAAATATCTCTTAAAATACATGTGTAGGCGAAGAGGGTGTAAATAAACATATTTTATTATGAAATGTGTGCGAGAATGGCGCGTTAAGGCGGTAAACAACACAGCTGAGCGGAAGGTAAATCAGTCCGCTGGCGTAAATCATCATTCCCCGTGCAAATTTCGAAGGGTATACTTCGTTACACAAACGTGCAGCTAACCAAGACGAATTTTATCTATAGGGTTGTGGCTATAACGGAACAGCTACTCAATGGACGTTCACGGAATAATATCTGCTAAATTTTTCTTCGCAGTTCAATAGATAAAAACACATATTGAGGAGTTTCTCTGTCGTGCTGCGATACACACTGCTTAATATTCGCACAGCAAATGAAAATTTACGTCATCAGAAAGATTTTTATTATATGTTAAACAACAGCGCCTTGTACCTTCTCAATGCGTGATTTCTGCGCTCCATTCATTAATTTCTCTCCTGCTTTATATTTTTGCCAGATAATTTTTAATCCCTCAGTAAATTAAGCCAGCATTTGGATTTTAAAAAACTTTTAGTCTAAATCGAGAGAGAGTTGCATTTGTTTCTTTGCAAATGTGAGAGACATTTATTTTTGCTCCTTAAAATATCTTTTAATTCTTTGGTGTAAGTTGCCTCTGTGTCAGCTTCGTCGTAAGTATATACTTTATCTGTACAGCCAGCATCAACATAAAGATTAAGTTTTCTTAAGTTTAAACAATACCTACGGTATTAATGGTTCAACGAACACGCAATTCTGGTTACCGATAACGCCAATTTTTAAGCACAGAATTTTTAAGGTAGTATTTTGATAAAGCGTTAACATTTTGTTAAACTAAAAACTTCATGTAAATAACGATATTCTAATTAGAAGTTTAGCTTATGAAATGCTGCAAGTTTAATAACTTTTGGGAGTGTTATGTTGCTTTTAATTTACAATCAAGTACAAGTAGGCTGGATACCGGAAATCCACCATTGGTCTTATACGTTTAGTCCCGCTGCATTAACTATGCAGTTCCATTCCAATTTTCAGAGAGAACACCCCAGAAAACTATACGAGGGACTCCCACGCCTCTTCCGTTACCATCAAATTATCGAGACGACTTTCGGCTCACCGTGTATTTTGAGCGTCTGCTGCCACACAGACACTAACTCTAGATATCCATGCCTTTTTTGAGATTCAAACTTACAGCAGGTTAATGTTCCGATTACTGAATAAACATTACTGTCTAGCATATGCCCTCCATGACTTGCTCTGTAGCATCGCACTCTTTAGATCAAATCCGTAATCACTTTATCACATATCTGTCTACTTAGGTGACCAATGATACTTTGAATTTCCTCTTTAATTTCTTTCATTGTTAGTCTTTCTAGGTTCCAGGAAGCTTCTTAACAGTGTGTGCATAACACTCTCCATTCTCGTAACATATTTTCATAATCAAAACATGTTGTTCCTTCGCGAAGCGCTCCATGTTCTCGCGTGCAAGGACATCTCTCAACACTCCGAAATCGACTATGAACAGAAAAACTGAGAATTGATGCTCTTTGCGGTCTTGTATACCTTTCCTTCTGCCGCCGCGAATTTTCCAGTACCATCCATTTCTCTAAAGTACAGGAAGGCATATACTGTTAAAGTTAGATATAAGGGCCAGATATGGTTACAATTACATATAGGGATCAACTGTGGTTTTTTAAGTGCTGTTATATTGGGACCAAATCAAAAGATGTCGCCAAATGGTCGCTAAGTATGGCGACATTAGATGATTTCTTAGTAAATTTGGCGACAATAATTAGTCTCTAAAATCATAGCCAGCTTTGCAATATCTCGCCAGTTTAGCGAGATACCCATTTAGTACCTCAGTGCTAAAAAGATCTGCCCCTATAGTCTTATTTTTCTGTCTTTTTTATGTTAGATTATATAAAATTCGTAACAATACCGACAAAGCTGCAACTAAACTGCGAAATTAACCGTACAGTAATAAAATGCAATTGTTGTAAGGTCAAATCAAAATCGGCATTTTTAAATCGAAACGTTTACCTATTTTAAACATGCAAGAATATTTCTCATTTTCTAAAACAAAAAATATTCTGGTGGGTATATTGCTTCCGGCGCTTTGGTTGGGACACCCTATATACTCTAAACAGCGACTGCACTTACAGTCATTTGAAGTTATGTTAGTTAAACCTCACATTCACATTTATGACTTGCGAGTTCGCGCATCTTATCTTCTACGCTCATAAGCTATTTCTCTTTTCTTGGCCATTTTGAATCTTCCACCTTGAAGTTAAAACCAAAAATCGTTGAAAACGTTTTTTTCCCAAACCGAACCGCTTATGTTTCCCGGCGCGTCTGATAAAATACGTTCCAGTGGTATCAGATGGAACTGATATTTTAAAACATTTTCAAAGATACATTAAAGATAAGAAGACTAGAAGACAGATCTTTGTCGATCTGGAGTAATACATCGAAAAGTAGCGTCTGGCAAGAACGTATATGTTCGAAGTGTATACTTAACTATTTCTTTGGAGACAAACATAACAAGAAATACCAAGATAAACTAAGAATTTCGTAGTATTTTTTTTTATTTTCCTATAGGATACGCGGTGTAGAAAAAGTTCTTCAATAAAGCTCTTTGATCCTAGGAAACTCCGGCTAAAGTTTCAGAGAGAAATAAAGTTTTGAAACATACCACTTACTAAAGTAAAAGGCGTTATGTTCTTTTTTAACTCATATGATCACATCCAATTTTTTCGGATATGATCATAAGAGTAAAAAATTCTCTTCTCTCCGTCAGAATTATTGTGTTTCACTTTTTATCAAGGCAATATAAGAATCAATACTGGGATTTTGTGTTGTTCTGGTGGTTAAATTATAGAATTGACAGCTAAATAAAATATAATTTTCTCGATAAAAGTATAGCAACATGAACTCGAACAAGCACAAGCATACAGAATTATTGTAGATAAAATGCAAAGGAACTATTTTTATGAAATTAAATTATCGGCTAAACTTGCTTAATTGCAAACGCAATTGAAAATTGCAAACGATAAAAGAGTAACATATTATTTCATTAAGTATAATTTCTCTTACGTTATTGCATTAAATAGAATTTCTCTTAAGTTACCATTACGTTTTTGGTATAAAGATACTACATCCAACAGTAGCCAAAGTAATGCAGATCTTAAATTGACTAGTGAAATTCTGCCTAATTTTACAAGAGAAATCTTACAGTTTTATATAGTACTAGAGGAAGTACCTGGTGCCTATTAAGTAAATTGAGAGTAATGTATCTAACAACAGATGGGCCGATACCGCTGTAATCCTTCTCTAAGAACGATGGAAAAAATAAGATTCATAATCATACATTTTTCACTCTGATGCGATATGGAACACATATAAAAAAATTTCGATAGAAAAATAAATTAATTCTCTCTCATTATATCAGCAACAATGGCATTACGGTTCTAATGATTTTCGTCTTTCTAATCAAATGGTCGTAAAACTCAAGTTCCATCCAATATTTCACCTATATTCAATTTTAGTCGATTAAACGTGGCAAAATATTGATCATAATTTGCAGAAATCAATAATGCGAACAAACACAAACAAGTATTCTTCTTTAGATATATAGATTTTGTAAAACTAAGAAACTTTTTGATTAACAAACTTTGTAAGGTTTTAGTTAATCTAACAAAGTTTTATTTTAATTTGCCTTTTTCTATCTGTTCTCATTTCAACTTCCCGTTAGAAGAAGCGAGCGTTTCAGCTGTAAGCTAATTTGAGGTGGAACCAAGTTTTACTTAAACGAGAGGTAGGAACCTCTCAGTGTGAGAGAGCTTTTAGTCTCAGACCACTGTTCCTCTATTCGACGTTCGCCTGACCAGCTAGTATTTAAATTCTAAGCCTTAGCGCTGTTATTCTATTACTTATTGAAGTAATTCTAAGTGCGTTAGTATTAGTTAAATCTTGCTACGCACCATTTAGTTTAGAGGCCAACCTCGTGTTATAGCTTTGTGAGCAACGACGATTTAATTTCTAATTAGCTTTAGTTTAATTTGATTGTTCAGTTTAGACCCAAGTGGCGGTCATTATTTTCTGTATCCCTCCCGAATTGGGAAGTGGATGTAAATAATTGTGGTTTAATAAAAGAGGATTTTAAATCCCTTTAAAGTGCAGTTCTTCTACCACTTAACCACAGTATTCTACCACAGAACATAGCTGCATTCAGCTCCCTGTTCAAGATCAGGACTTAAGATTTACACGAAGATGTTCGCCAAGAATATGCATCGAACACTCAGTCCTGACAACTTTACGATTTGAAAAGCCAGCAGTAGCAACATTTTTCGAAATAAGCATTTTTATATCCGATGAGTCAGACTGTAGCCACTCGGAAAAATGAATGCGAAAATTATTAGCGCTTTCAGAGTTTTTAATTAATATTTCGACTGATTAAAGTCGTACGAAGATGGGAATACTCCAAATAGCTTCCCACGAATTTTTGGAATCGGAAATAATGTATTTAATGTTTGGCAATGCTATTTTTATTTTATCGTAAAACTTAGATATTTTTTATTAACAAACTGTACTACTAGAAAGCCAGCGATGGCCAACACTTCTCGAAATAAAGCAGATTTTCACTTCCACCCTACGAGACTGTTGTCACTCGGAAAAATGAGGGCGAAAATTATCGTTTTTCTGAGTTTTTAATTAATATATCTGATTTTAGCTACTTTCTTTCTGGAACAAAGTGGACGACGACCTCTTGCAGGATCCAGAAAAGAATTGTAGAAAGTTTGGTGACGATAGCTGTAGTAGTGACTGAGTTATTAGAGGACAAACCAACAGACTTTATTCTTTATATATATAGAATATATATATGTAAAATTTCAAGTTAAATTGTTTTTGCCTATATAGTTAGTTATAATTCCATTAATTGAACTCAAATACTATTTTTAGTTGCATAATTCAATTAACTGAATATAAAGCATTTCATATTACAAAATTTTTACAAAATGCAGCTCCAAAATAATGCAAACATTAAATTATAGAAAGTAAAATATCATTATTAGAAGCAATGCATATTACATTTTACGTACTATATTTAGATACATTTGCAAAAAATTACTACTATCTCTATATTATACCATTCTCTACAATATTATATATAACAACTGGTCATATATATATGCTTATAAAAATACTATCACAATACTATTAGAGCGTCATTAAATTTTAGATGCATTGCTAAATTCTTCTACATTAAATTTTAGATGCATTGTTAAATTCTTCTAAATTTTTACGGTCATTTTCAGTGCATAACAATTAAGGTTTTAGGTACAGACTTTTAAAATAAACTACATTATACATTATTGAATTATATATTCATTATGAATGCAGTGATTTCCGTAATTAGATTAAATATTTATACTTACTTATAAAATATACTAAGTAGTACAATATTAATGTAAAGAAGAATATTCCTCTAAACTGATACTGACATATATAACAATACTAAACTAATAATATAAATAACAATGCTAAAGTAATAATGCATATCTAATACGCACTACAATTAGTATAATGAATACTACGATGAATGCAAAGTACTACATTAAACTTCATTGCGTACTTTTCCGTTATGCACTTGCCACGGATTTTCGCCGATTTTTTAACTGTAAAGAATTTAAATTATGCAAACGTTGTATAGATACGCATACAACGGTAGCTCAGGTTTTGCTATCTTGGATCTCGGTATGTGTTCAGTGTCTTTCTCTTTCAGAGGCGCCAAAATGCATGGCAGGTGTTCTTTGAATAGTTCTTCTTTGAATACTGGGCATCTTGATGAGTTGGCTGAGTGACTAGTCTCATGGAATCTTTAATGGTTTCTGCTAAGGTAGTTGCAATAATATTGTTGCAAAACGCCCAACTGCGTTGAAATAGCTTCCTCTCAAAGCGGGGTTAGGGTTGCCTGAAAGTGGCAGGGATAGGCATGGTTGACGAATTTGGCGTAAAATCGCCCATGTTATGTTGCTAATTGCTCTAATTCTCGTTTGAGAAACTAATTAAAGATAAGTTACTACTCTTTAGGAAAAATTAGAATATTTTTATTAATTCCATGAATTAGTGATTTAATGTATTAATATTTTTATATTTCGAAAAGCCAATGCTTTAATCATATTTTTATTTATTTTATTTTACCAAGAAAGCTTCGTTTCCTTGTGAAAGAACTCATGATGGGTGTATTTCGCTGTGCCATCTTTCAGGGTCTGACACACTTAGAATATTATAAAAAGCACGTTGCATTGTTCTGTTGCTTGAATAGACTACATACGTGAGGAATTTAGAGGGGCTAATGTTTCACCTACAAGGAAAGGTCACTGTTTTAGCAATTTAAGCGACCGGGTTTTGAATAGTTGCTCGTGCGCAGTTAGCACGTTTTTGTCACTTGGATGGAAAAAGTGGAAATTGGTCTGTAATGAGTGGGCGAAAATCTAGTTTTGTGGTAGCCTGTGTCTTTTTGTGATGGGAAAGAGAATTTTGAGTACGAGACGGGTGTTGCTGAGTCGCCTAAGAATGAGGTAGTTTCCTCTTGCAGTTGAAACGACGGGGGGCACTTATGCTCTCTGTCTGTCGGAAATGAATTAGCGGATTATCGAACAAAGACATGATTTTGAAAGAAAGTTAGCTGTTCTCTTTGTTGCTACTTATCTACGAAAAACCGTTTCTCCTACAAGATGGAGAAAAAGACTTTATGCGGGACGATGGTGAAAGGAGGTAAATTTGTCTGGCAGTTGGTAAGACAGAGGGACAACTATGCTCTTAAGTAACCTGCTTTCCGCTAGATGAGAAGTCTGATTATCATAATGGAACACACTATTTTTGTTGAGAGCTGTTAGTAGTTTGAGATAAATACTACTGTTACAGGAAATCCAGTGAGAGGCGAAAATTGAACCCTTGCTAATTGGTCGACGAATGTGTATGCGGGGCCCGCAGTTTTCATCCTGAAGCATCTTCCTGGTATGTGCTAATATTCGAGTAGAGACTCTTTGGAGTATTCTCCTTCAACCTTCTAGAGAAAATATGGCTGTAGTTTAACCGAGCTGATTGAACATCTTATTCTTCATACCTGCGTCCCGCACGTATTTCTTCCGTAGTGTCTTGATATGTTATATCAAGAAACATATTTGCCTGTTCATATACCAGAAGTCGAAATCCTGAAAGTTCTGCTTCCAGTGTTCCTGACTATGTTTCTTTTCGGAGCCGCCAAACTCTTGCGTAGTTGTTTTTCCTCTACAGCTGAAAAACCTGTTCCAGTCTTTCTTCGGACCCATTTGAGTAGCGGTTCTCATCCCAGCAAAAATGTCGTCTACCTCCTTGGATCATCTAGATAAGTTTTTTGTATATATATATGTTTAGTCTAGGCAATTTCCCTTAAATTCTTAACTATACATAATTTGAATAAATGCAGTAGGCTTTAGTATGAATGACCAGCTAAATTTTAATTATTACAGTGAAGTGGAAATGCCTTATAAATTAATGAACTGTTTTGAGTCAGGAAGAAATGTTGCTTTCTTGTGTAAAAATACTAACTTGCCTAATGCATGCACTTTTATGTGTTACTCATTATTTAATCTAGAATTGAAAGCTAAATCTATATCAGAAAAAATGTCTGGTTAAATTTTATTGTCTTCTGTTGTTAAGCTAATGTTGAAACCAAATGGAAGGTAAAATATGTGTACTACACCTATTTCAAGTATCATAATAGTTTTTATGTTAAATAGTAACTCAGTATGTCTGCTGTTATATTTAGTTGCCTAAGTCAATAGATAGTGTTAAGTGGTAGTAACAATGGATTATTCATTAAAACTGGAATGTGAACTTAAACCATAACTTAAACCTTAACTTCAGAGACTAAAGTGTCTGATTTAGCTTGAATTTATATTATGTTATCATTTGAGTATTGTATCCTTCACATAACTGATTATTCACTGATACACGATCCCCGAAAGACATTACTCACAACGCGATGTCTATAAATACATACGATCACAAATAAAAATGCTTACTTCCTAGTTAATTACGTTTTGAGTTAGTAATTTTAACTTATTAACGGCTTCACCAAATAATATCGTGAAACTAGAAATTCACAATGTTACACCCATTTGTCGGTATTTGGTGACAAAATTGGTGGTATGCTGGCATATTCTCGAATGTAGGTTAAATCTACATATACCCTACCTGTCCTGGAAAAGAAACAGTGTCTTGATTTCAGAGATTAGCCTTAGAGCGACTGAACGAGTAGGGAGCAGTACATTAATGCTTTGCCCCAAAGCTGTCTTCACCGTTATAGCCTGAAGACTGTGTTAATTGTTTCAGCGTGTTTGTCATAGTTATTTGACGATTGCATAAGTCTTTGGAACTATCCTGTGTAATACTGGCGAATAAATTGTGTTTTTGATTTTCCCTGAAGTATTGTCATTACTTCAAATTCATGAACCCATAGAATGCAACAATATGCAAGTACCGAATTCTAAACTGCTATTTTCAAGACAGCAATTATTACAATATTCATCTTCTGACTTAAATCATTCTATTATGTGATCTTTACTACACGTTGGCCTAACTATTTTATCTGTGCAACTGCTGGCTAAATGCCCAAAGTTTTAGCATCGAAGTACCTTACTGTCTTGAAAAACTCTCCGAAACCGTACAAGTTGAGACCAATGAAAGTGCGTTCAATCTGTAGGAGTCTCACCCTTCGAAATGATCATATCAGTCTCTATCATCAAATTGCATAATCCGGTCTTGGGAGTCGGTGTTTTCGATAAATTGTATCCTACATATCTTTAAACAATACAGATAAGAGTGCTATCTTGAAATCATCTGCATTTAAGGTACGTCAAAAAGAATAATTGCATTTGTTTTGGGTTGCTGTTGTGTTAAGAGATTGTTTAACGGAAGAAATGGTTTCTATATTGCACTTCAGGTGAATTAAATTCTCTTTCTCCATGCAACAAGTCATTAATCCTTTCAAGCGAGAGTTGGAGTTGCGCATTTACTCAGTACTGAATCCCAGCTGATGAGGTTTCATAACTGAGGTTAGTTGATTCTTAATGCAAACAGGTAGTCCTGACTCTAACCTTTTGACTGAAAGAATATACGCTGTTTGCTTCTTATTTAACGGTCATTAAATTTCAAAATATACACCCACACACAATCGCCAAATGAGGCCTATGTGTTATTTAGATTAGTAGATTTGTAGGTCCTCTTTTAGCTTGCGTTTACGTGTCACGTCTGCTTCGACCGTTAAACTAAAAAGACCCAATTAGATTAAATTTTAAAAAAATAAATTAAACGTAAGATTAAATTTAAGAAATACGTAATTCACGTGACGAAAAAATGGACCTACAGATTTGAAACGGGAGATTCTTTAAAGCAAAAATAATACGCTTTGCACCAACGTTTTATATTCTATGAGGAAGTTAAAAATATTTCTCGCTGAAAGCAAATAACTCTTCCTATGAAATCGATCAATAAACTGAATTATTCTAAAAAGATCACTTTCCTCCATAACCCTATGGTTCAACTTTTATTTATGTGCATTCAAAGAAAATTTCACGCATCACTTGATTCTTCTTTGAAATTTATTTCCTTCTATTTACTTTTATGATGATTGGATACAGAGCATGATTACGTGGACGAATCTATCAGATAGAATAAGGGAACGAATTTCGGGATCTGCGTGATAGAAAATGCTGCATACTTCAATTACAAGGCGAATTTTTCTCATGTGAATTTCTCTCTTGGGTCACTTTGCTGGCAGACCTTAACTTCTCTTTTTGACTTTCTTTACTTTAACGGAGATGGTTTGTAAATGAAAGATCTTTTGCTCAGTATTTCTGTGTTGGATTGGAAGACAAAGCTTCAGATAATTTAAATATCAAGTATTTCACACTGAACTGATTTAGAATGATACTAATTTTAGGAATATGAAACAAATTTAGAAATACCAGTCATCTGAAATTAAAAACTCTAAGAATAGGCAAAAAACAGACGATTGTTAAAATATTGTTCAGTATTCTATCCGAGCATTCAAGATGATTTTAAAATAATGCTGTAACGCCAAACTAACTTTTTGAGATATATTCGGACAAAATGATTCGCACAATACTGAATGTCTTACTTGTAAGCAACGTATTTTCTTTAAATGTTCTGTACTTGCTAAATTTGGTAATAATACAGTAAAATTAATATTTTTTGTTCTGATTTATTTATTTCTGCTCTCGATTTCGTTCCGTATTATGTCTGAAATAAGCAACGGCGTAAAATTTTAGAATTTTTTAAGTTTATTCAAAATTACTGTCTTGATACCAAAAGAGAGAAGTAAAAAAATGAAGATAACTGGAAAACTGCAAAGTGAAAGGTGCAGCCATTACCAGATATTTCTTATTTAAAATCAAATCTTTTGAATAAGGAACTAAACCTAATTAGATGTATAGCTCTAATTTCCAGCAGCGATTCTCTAAACTAGAGACGATATCAGACACTATTTTTCTCGTAATATAGACCAAAGGGTACAAAAATTACAATCGGTACGTCTTGGATTTTTGGTGAAACGTTTAGACACCAAGAATGGCACAAACAACGTTTTCAAGTCGTCTCCACCATCTTGGATATTACGATTACATCTCCAGAAGTATACCAGGACCACCAATCATTTCACTTTTTTTCACTCATACATTCATACACATTTCTTTGCAAATATTTCTCTAATCAATTACAGTTTTATTTAAACAGATATTCAGCTCATTCATAAGCAGATTCTTTCCAGCTTCATACATTCACAAATCAGAAAATATTAGAATATCATTTATACAGACCTTGCATTCCTTAAACCACGTACCCTTCCTCGTAGACGTCTTACAATGATCAGCATTCGTACCCTCGTTGACGACAAATTCACTCATAGTAATTCCTATTGTCGATTCTTACTCTCAACTAGATGCCTATTTTCAGTACAAACTGGGCATTCATACCGATTTGATGATTAAACCTTCATACCGATTTAATGATTAAACCTTCATTCATGTACCAATCAATAATAGTTTTGTTACACTTTCGCTCTAAATCGTGGAAAAACAAACCGGGTGACCGAAAGTCCATTAACATTTGAAAATTCAATAAGGCACGGAATAATGTAGGTATGGAGGTAAAATTTTATTCAAATGCTTAAAATGACATAAGGTTTTACTGAAAAAAAGTATGAGCTGTAGTGAGAAAGGGAATCTAGTCCTTTCAATCCTTGTCTCCGAGTGTTCGTCACGGTGTGACGGGGATTTATTGCATCAATCCTTGATCGGATCCTTTTTCTTCGAGGAAAAGCATGGTTCTGCTATTCAAAGCATCAGTGCGCCAAGTGCGAGGAATGCTGATATGTTATAGAATCGCATTATCCCTAGTCTGTTCGTAAACACCTGTTGGGATGTATGACTTTTATGCAGGATGGCGCTCCACCTGTATAAAACTCATACTTCCCAACAAGTGTTTATGAACAGACTAGGAAGATACGATTCTATAACATATCATTTTGCTACACGTGTTAAAATCATCACTGGAGCTGTTTCATCAACGAATAACATCAAAATTGAAAAGGAATGCGGCCTCGCCTCCTTGGAGAGCAGAAGAAAATCAATAACAATTAAATTTACCAACAAAATACAAATCATTGTTGAACATCATATCTCAAGTAGAACCTTCAGGGCATGGGATGAAATTTGCAGCTTAAGAGATCCTCAGCCCTCCAACATGACCAAGATATCAGAATTAACATCAACCTCAAATATGAGACTCTCGAAATTTCCAAAGAGCCTTACAACATCCCGTGCCCTCTCCCCCAAACAAAAATTTATTTAAATCTTTTACAGCCTTGTAACAAGAAAGATCCCACCTCAACAATCAAAGAAAAAGGCGACCATACCATTGAGGAACTCACGACCTCAAATCAAGATCTCACGATCGCCTACACAGACGGCTCTTCTGACTCCAATCTGGACAGAGGAGGAGCAGGAGTCTTTTTCATCGGACCAGACGGAGTGCAGAAATGCCACAGTATTTCTGTTGGGAAAATCTCCTCCAATTTTATATGCGAGCTCGTCGCCACCAAAAGTGCGCTAGAGATTTATCTTTCAAAAGAGGACCAGAGTTCTAAGGGCATCATCATCTTCTCTGACTGCAGATCAACATTGCAAGCGATCCAGAAGGGCAAATGTCAACTCAGTCATCAGAGCATTCAGCTTACAAACAAAATCATTGCTGCCCAAAGATCCTGCATCTTACAATGGATACCGGCTCATGTAAATATTTTCGGTAATGAGAAGGCCTATGAGCTTGCAAAAGCATCCCCTAATTCTCCTCAGCCATCCAACTGCCTAACCTTCGTTGATGCCAATGCAGTTGCTAGTCGAAAACTAATCGGTCAGGTTAAGGGAAACTCCACTCCGGAATTGAACTGTGACAGAGCCATATCGACTATCATAACCAGACTCACTACAAATCACTTAAAAGGGATGAGGATTTCTGCAGACGGACAGCGTAGTTACACCAACATTTGTCCTCATTGCTCAGATATCATCCCACTGTCTCGCCATCACATCTTCAGCTGCTCAGCAGTCCAGGCCAAACTATTTGGCATCGGCATTGAAGACCCAGTGGACCTACTTTATACTGATAGAGCTGCCGAAGTTACAAAAGCTGTCTTCGACAGCTTCGGAGCTATATAATTGCACATCATCATAGACACGACACCATCATCATCATCATCATCACACGTGTTAAAGATATCTTGTACGCATCATTTGGTCAGGATTGCGTGCTGAGCCAACACTTCCGTGATGCTTGACCTCTAAGGTCTCCAGATCTCAATCTGTGTGATTATTGTTTGTGGTGTTATCTGGAATCACAAGTCTACCGCGAGCATGCGACCTTATTAGGGATGCTAAATGACAAGAGCCAACGGAATTTCCCACCATATTATAGATATGTTGCACATTGTTGTTCACAACAATGTCTCTCGACTACAGGTGTTGTTGATGAATAACGGCCGACAATTGGAAATTTGGTATAAAGAACATAATCCTTGTTAAAAATCAATTGCTATGCTAATTATTGTTTTTGTTATCATATGAAGCGCCATCTATTGCCCGTCTTTTTTTTGCTTTCAATTAAACTTCATGGCATTTCAAGCATGTGTGTCAGTTTTTACTTCTGTACCTACATCAGTCAGCGAATTATTTAATTTTCAAATGTTAAAGGACTTTTCTGTCACCCGGTACTTGTTTGTAAAACTGATGGGGCAACTATCAATTACGAATAAGCCATAGCCCGTTAACGATATTCAACGATTAATTAACGACGGTTAAACTTCAGAATAATTACTAACACACAACCGTTAAACGAAGCCTACGTGTAGCCGTGTAGCCGTGTTTTCATGTCACCTAGGCTTCGACCATTAAATTAAAAGATCAAATCAGATAAAACTTAAGAAATAAATTAAACCTAACCTTAAGAAAGTCAAGTGGCGAAAAATAGTCGCCATAACATCGAAGAGACGGCAGCGAAAACAGCTGGTTCAGGGCTACCAGAAAACTAGTACTGGCGCTGATATTTGGCGCCAATGCAAAAGATACCCTCTTCTGCACTAAAAACGAGTAGAACAGACAGAAATGGACGTGACACCAGAATTTCACGATTGGTCGTATAGGTATAGTCCCGCTGCACCAGTTGTTCTGTTCAGCGCCATTTGTGAGAGAATACCCCGGAGTGCGGACCGAGGGTCTCCTACACCTCTTTCTCT
>KK119416.1:531225-615789 GCA_000611955.2 Stegodyphus mimosarum
TCCCTGCCAGCAGTCTCTCGAGAGAACTTTTGGCACTGCAGCAATAAGAAACGATCAGAACAGTTTGACTCAGCAGTGAAGCTTTTAAAAATTATTTTCTAAGCGAAAATTATTATTTACATTGAACACGAAAAAATATATTTGCGCCATGCACCCAGTCTTTTTGGTTACCGATTATCTAATCGGAACAACAACATACGTTCAAAGGGTTTTGAAAATTCCTCCCCTCATAAGTGTACTTTTTGTAATATAAGAGCAGTATGGATACTCAGAAATAAAAATCTTTTCAAATTTCATATCTGAGACAAATTTAATATTTTAAAGGATAAAGAGAATACAGAGCAGTTTAACGAGTAAACATGAGATTAAATAATTACATATATTTTCCCGTACGTTTCCTTCTAGCTTTTTAGTGCTTAGTTCTGAAAATTAAAAAAATGCTCGTAAAATTTTCCCTTTCTTCTCTTGCACATAGTTTTTTTCCTCTGAGGACTAGTGTATGAAATTGCATTTCCTTGATTTTTTGTATTTTTATTAACTGCATTTAATTTCTGTTAGCATTTCATCCGTATAATTTTCCCTAGTGCTTACTATTTGAAACGCATTTTGTGCAGATTCCTCATTAAGCTACTCAGTCGAGGTAGGTGTTCTCACACTTAAAAAACATTCTGAGCATGGGCTTTACTTCTATTATTAAGGTTCAGCTCAGGGCAGCCTTATCACATTCAGTCTTTCGGGAAACGAGTTTTTTGTTTGCACCTCTTCTCGTTCGTTCCTGTGACGTTCGTTCATCTCATATTCTTACTGGAATATAGGTTTCTTTTAAAGAAATATTATTGAGTTACCAGTAGAAATAATATAGTTACCAATAGTTTATCCATGACTGCGTTCCATTTGTTATGTTCATTAACCGCGTTCTTCGGAAATTAAATTATTTGCATAGTTTTCCCTCTCGATTTTCGGAGGATAAAATTGGTTAAAGGAAAAGGTAAAATACGAAAAGAAAAATACGATATTATATGGGCAAATAAATGTTAATGCAAATTAAGATTTAAAAAATCATTTTTTCCTACAGTTCATTTTAATTTTTTTTACTGGTTTGTTTCCGTATGCGGGGAGACGCTTGTTTGTTACAACTCTTTATTAGTTTTAAAATAATTTGTTTAATAAAGTTATAAGGTTCTCTTCCCCCTTCTTAGCATGCTTTGCTGGTGTACTGGTCAACACGTTTGGCGCGTATTCGAGAGGTCTGAGGTTCGAGTCCTGCTTTCATCTTTCCTGCTTGAAAAAAGTCCTTCATCTTTCCTGCTTGAAAAAATTCCTTAATCTTTTCTGCTTGAAAAAATTCCTAATGACTCTACAGTGGCGCCCGAACTAAAAACGGTGGTGGATGATGATTCTCCATCACCAGGATTTAACGACTGTGTCCCCATTAGCTAATTATTAGAGTAGTGTGTAAGGTATTTCTCCCTCTTCTTAGCATGCCTTCGTGGTGTAATGGTTGGCACACTCGGCGTGTGTTCGAGAGGTACGAGGTTCGAGTCCCAGCGAAGGCATTGCTCATTGTTATTTTTTTTAAAAAAACTCCTAATGACTCTACAGTGGCGCCCGAAATGAGAAAGACGGTGGATGATGGTACTCCATCACCAGGATTTGGCAAACGTGTCCCCTAATCTCCAATCGCCCTTTAAAAGGGGGTATATAAGGTATTTCTCCCGCCTTTTTAGCATGCATTCGTGGTGTAACGGTCAGCATACTCGGCGCATATTGGAGAGGTCCGAGGTTTGAGTCCCGGTGAGTGAGCAGCTCATTTTTTAAGTCTCCTGCTTCAAAATAATATTAATGACTCTAGAAAGTGTATTATACTATTTTCATTCTCTAAGTATTATTATTTGTATAAATAAGAAAATTGCAATAAAATTTATTTCTTGCAAATCTAAACTCAGATTTATAGCACATGCGTAACGCAAATTAACGCCAGCAGAATAGTAATAAGAATAATAATAATAAAAATAGTTAATTACTTAGCATGAAAACACTCGTGGGGTCCTTAATTCAATAACATAAATTTTTCAGTTGTTTTACAAATTTTCATCTTATGTAGAGTCGTAATGGAAGATTACGGATGAAGGATTATACACGGATATATCAATACACAGCGTAATATCAAAACTTTCTTGCAGCCATTTATACGATCAATAAAAGAGCTCACCTGAAATGAAAACAGTCCTAGTATTGATTGTTAACATAAAGTAATTCGTTTTAATGCGCAAATATACTATAATTCGAAATAGGATTTTTGAAACATTTCTATTTAAATAAACGGAAGGTTAAGCAATAAATATAAATTTTCAGTTTTACTTTTCTTTCTATATCATTTTTTTTTAATTTTTATGTTGGACACTTTATTTAAAATTGCGACTATATCCCTTTCATCGCTAACAAAAGGGATATTTTTCACTTACTTGTTTTGCGGTGAATAAGTTGAGTAAGTAAGGAGGAAATTCTTCCCCGCAAAAAAAGGTTTTAAACGAATATAACAAAAACCATGTACATCACATGTGGCTTTGAAGGGTAAATAATAATAATAACAAAGATAACAGGTAATTAAAAATGTGTACTTATAACAACCGCGGCCTTTTTCTCAGTATCAGGGAGTTGTTTTTTTTTAATTACGTCTTTTATCACGAAAGGGTTGTGAGTTAATTATTAAGTTTCCATTACCAGGTCATTGTTTTTATCCAGTTCTTGTTTAAAAGGAGGCAGATTTCATTACGAACAATAGAACGGGTGAAAGGCATTTTGGTACTGGCGCGTTTAAAACTCTTTTATAATTTCTGGCGATAGTACAATTTTTTATTGTTATTACTTAGTCACACATGTCTTGTAAATGAGTAATAAAATACATGTAAGGTATAAGTACCAAACGGTTTGTTCCACAGAAAATAAAGGTTAAATAACATAAATTTAAGAGCTAATTAGGAAGTAATGAAAATTACATTCAAGAATGTAAAAAAAAAATCTAAAAACTTTCAGTTTCTTTTAACGTTTTCTCTGTTATCTTTAGTTTTTACCTTTATTTATTAAATTTCATGTTCTTCGCACTTATACCATAAAATTCAATTCAACAGCAATGACGCTGGAGACGAAAATGTTTTTTTTCCCGTACAATGTTGCCATTGCTCGATTTATAATCTTTGAGTTTCTTAATAAAAAATTCCTTAAATTTCAAATTCGGGCTTCCAGATGCCCATATTTGGAAGAGGAATAGGTTATTCAAAATTATATGGTTCTAGGTACCGTTGTTTTATCATAATGCCAGAAACATACATACACTAATGCAGATTTTTCATTATTTAATTTCTTTAAATATAACAAGGGCGATAATATTTGGTGGCAACAGTTTGAAAAGGGATCCGGGCATTTACATTATCAACGCAAAATGCCAAAACGAAATTAATAGCCCTTCTGAGCTAATGCTCCTTTGGGGAGGTTACAAAGAGCACATAATTAATACTCATGCAGAGTTTTGGAAATATTTATTTTATATTTCTTTCATTCTTTCTTTTTTTTATATTTCTTTAATTCTCTTTTTATTTTGTATTATAATTTAATTTATTTCTTTATTTTTTTGTTTGCGTCTATTTTGCATTGGTATGTATATGTAAATTTTTGTGTCATTTTTTTGTTGTTTACTTATTCATTTAATGCATTGTACAAAAACACTTGCGGTTGTTTTTAACTGTTTATTCTATTCAATCTGGAATGCACGTTGAGCTAGCTGCTAGTTACGCTACGAAGGCATGAGGAAAGAAAGGAGAAAGTACCTTATAAATTTATTGTTATTAGAACAGACAATATATTTATAAGAATTACCTGCTTATTGACAATGCAGTTAGACATCGATTAAGTTAAGTGTTTTGAATAAGGAATAGACATAAGGTTTTTCGTGCAAAGAAAGGGGTGCTTTTGTGGAGGGAGTTTTAAGGATGTAATTAGACATTCTCAAATATAATGATTCATATATACCTCTTAGTTTAAGTTTCCATATTTATTCCATAGACGAGATTCCGAAACGTGTACTAACAGAATACGCACACATTCATGTTTCTTTGTCTCCATTCTTCTACTATCCTTGCCACTTTTCTTTAAATTCTTTCCTAACTAAACTTCGGATAATTTTCTAACAAATATATTTCTCAGAGGAGTTGCAGATTTCTCAAGCGAGTCAAGTAGAATTTTCAGTGTGGCCATGCGTCGAGAATAATTTTGTATGAGTATTTTTCAGTATCAATACAAAATTATCTTCCGAATTGTAACCGCGAAAAATTTTGGCTATCATATTTCAACGAAAATATCCATTTTGACTGCTATCGAATGCAACTTAACAACGTTTTTGCGCGATATCTATGCATAAGGATGGAATAAAGGACTCTTTTTCCCCCAAAAAAATTATAAAACGGATTTAAAATGGACTCTGAAGAGATTTTTAGTGGCGTCTGTCCGTACGTAGGCATGCATATACGTATTTTGCATAACTAAAAAACTAGTAGCTTCAGAACGTTGAATTTTTTTATATAGGACTGCTATAACATGTAAATGCGCACCTCCTATTTTGGTTGCAATCAGCCGCACCAAAAGTATATATAAATATATCCCTCTCTTACTCGGCTCAGTGAGCTCAGTTTCTTTATTCTCATATGTTTGTAAATTGTGCATTTTTTGCTTTAAAAATGATGAAATTATGTTGCTCTTATCTTCCAGTTAAGATTTTGATGCCTTTAGTTAACCTGCATGTCAGAGTTGTAGAAATATCAATAATTTAAAAGTTGCTTAAGTGTGGCAAAGCCTAATTTTTTTTTGCCATAGCGGCCATATTTGTTTAGATTTGAAACTTAGGAGAATAGTGGATTTGCTGCCAATCTAGAGATACTAAGCTTCGCAATAACAAAGATAGCGCCTTCTTTTATTACTGCGAATTAAATCATGCTTAATCTGGAATTTATTCGAGAAAATAGGTGTTTAAGATTTACTTCATAATTTTTAATATAGATATTTTGAGATTTGATGTGTCGCGAAGCAAGAACTAAATTAATTAACTGAGAACTACTGAACTGTCTGTGAAATATTGTTTCTTTTCTTTGTTTGTATAATTTCTTTTATACATCGTTTAGATTTATTATAGTATTTGAATAGAACATGTGGCACTATCAGATAATTCTTCAGATGATATACATAATTTTTGCGCATGAGTTATAAAATGAATGAGAGGTTACGCTCTTAAGTGAACCTAGCGCCAAAGTGTCGCTATGGTAAACAAATATAGTGAATTTTAAAGAGTGCATTTATTCTATTGTGGTTAATGCGCTATAGAGGAAGTAGATTTCATTCAATCCAATAAGTTAAAATGAAATGCAAAATGCGTATAATTTATACTCCGTGCAAGGAAGTCATGTGGTGTACACATCAGGCATTTTTCGATACATAAGTTCATAGGGTCCTACTTCTGTAGAATTTAGCTGAAGTCCGTCTATCTCTATTGTACAAATATGCGAGTTATCGCGGCGTCTCAATTTTCTGATCAAGTCCTGAGAAGGTTTAAATAAGATTTCTGTTAACGTTTAGAAATGGACAAAAGGCACCATTTATGCTTATAAGCAAAACTCTGCGATTTGCGATAGTAAACGTTTCTGATAGTAAAGATAGTAAAGTAGTAATTTTTATGATTTAAAATGAACTTTAAATCATAAAAAATTGTTAACTAACATAAAATACCGTAAAATGTTCTACCACATTTTGATTTAATTTTAAAATCTTGTACAAATTTTAAAATTTAAAGGAATCGGAGAGAAAATTATGCGTTTCTTTCGCGTAGCACTTATAAATCTAAATCTTTTGAAGAGCTGTAAGCTCCAAAATAAGCAAAGTTATTTTCTCACTCCCCTATGAAAACAAATGTTGAAAAACGTTAATGTTACAATACGGACCTGTTAGATAATTATAAAAGAAAAGTCAATATACGTGAGTGGGTGAATTTCCCTTAATTATGCATCTGGTAAACTTCGTAAAAGATGATTATTAGACGCTTACGCATCTGTTTACACTTAGTGGATCGTTAACTCTATGTTGCGAAGATAGGTTATTAGGAAATTGGTAATAGCTCAATAATTTTTTAAGTAATAAAAAAAGGTAAATCTACCGAACCATATAAGTAACAGGAATATTTATATTAATTGAAACGTGATACTCATATGATGACCGTAATTTTCTGAAAATTTAAAATAACTTTCTTTAACTTATATTATGGTATATCTTCACACAAGTTAGAAATTAGTTCAATTAGTTTGCTTCCAAGTTTATTAATTTGTCCTAAGTTGCTTTCTTTCAAATTTTAATTGGATAGTTGCAGCATATGCATATTAAGTAAAGCTGCTTTAAGATAAAAATTTTCTTTTCTATGCGAAAATGGTATGAAACGCGTCTAATTGAAATTTCGTGTAAAGCTATTAATGTTAGAGTTTCTCAGTCGTTTCACTGCTTTATTTATTTAAAAAAATATTATTACAGTAGTTTGCCTGATTAAAATAATTTTAATAATGTTAGACGATCAAAGCTGCTTCTGACAGTGTGGAAAATAAGTAGGTTAATGCTGTTATGCTTAAATGAAGTGATTATAGTCCTTATTTTCTATTTAACAACTGCCAGGTTTAACTAATCACTGAAGAATTATATTTATTATAGCTGTTAATTTAATTAGACATAAAGGGCATCCTAAGTTTTTCTTGAGAAATATAATTAAAAATAATTAGAGCTACGTAATAATATTTGCTTCCTGTTAAGTACTTACGCAAACAAACTAACATGACAAAAATATAAATGTTAAAAAAAATTAAACTTTTTCATTACATTTAACATCTCAAAGTTTATTATTCAAGTTTCAAAACGCTAAAATTGATTTTAAAAAGTGTAAAACTTAAAAGATTAACAATAAACTTCATTCTGATCTTTAGTATGCAGGTTTCATTTTAACATCTGAAACAATTTTAAGCAAAGCAAATTTATTTTTGACTCTTTCCTTTATGCCTCGTTTTGTTACGTATGCGCTCAGCCCAGAGTTTGTCAACATATTTAATAGCAAGCGCAGTGGTTGAAATTGAGACGATGAATCTCATTACCAACATGAGTTGCAGTAGAGATCATGCCTTTTCCTATTGCCATTTTCTTGCCTTACCATAAGTGCCGCTGTTACATCAAAAGCGAATAACCGGGCATTTGAAACGGTTTTCATATGTTTAGAGCTAGGTTCGTCCCAGCTGAAAATTTCAGGTTTAGGCAGAGGCAGCTGGGATTTAGTTTAATTGCTGCACATCCAAGCCATTTACTGTGAACTAGGGAAGCATAGATTTTTGGGTTCGTATTATTAAACATTAACTCACAATCGGCGTGAAAATGGAGTTAAGCTAATATTTAATATTTTTGTGAGCCTATTGTTTCCACAGTCACGTTAAGCTAAATGTGATAACTAGCCATTAAACGTTTGAGGGTTAGTAGTGGAAATAGTTATTGAATTAGCTTATAAGGTATTTCTCCCAACTTCTTCGCATGCCTTCTTGATGCAATGGTCAGCACGCTGGGCGCGTCTTTCTTCATGTCAACAGTTCGAGATCCGGCGAAGGTGTTGCTCATTTTTAACATCTCCTTGTTTCAAATAACCTAATGTCTCTACAACTGGCGCCCGATATAAAAAGGTGGTGGATGATGATTCGCCACCACCGGGATCCCTGAACCCCAGTCGCCCTTTAAAAGGGGGAGTATATAAGGTATTTCTCCGACCTTCTTTGCATGCATTCGTGGTGTAGTGGTCAGCACGCTAGGCGCGTATTAGAGAGGTCCGTAGTTCGAGTCCTGCCGAAGGCGTTGCTCATTTTTCACATCTCATGCTTGCAAATAACCTAATGTCTCTGCAAGCTAAAAGCCTCACTCAAGTTGTTATAAATTTACTAAATTATAAATCGAAAAAAAGCAGCAATTTATCTGGGCGAAAAAACAAAATGAGTTAAAATAAAGAAGATGGAAGTAGACATTAGGTTTAACATTAAATTTAATTAAGTGATACATTAGTTGGACCAAAGAAAAAAAATGTTTTGAAAAATATTTTATCGTTCCTTAATACAGTTTTATATATGTATTATTTATGATCTCAGCTGTTAATGTATATTTCTATTTAAAAGAAAATTTTGAAAAGGATTCAAACTGCGGAGGAACAATGTACATTACTTATTTAAAATTAAGTTAGAATTCAAACCAAGACTACTTAACTGGGATGTTAAGAAATATCGAAATAATCCTTCCATTACTTACCGAAATTCTTCGGAAACAATTGGGATGTAATATATTCGCAATATATTATAAAACGGTGCTAACGTTTCCTTGAAAATAAAGGCAAAATAAGCCCAGGGTGTAGCACAACTTTAATGGATTCTCATTAACATATCAAAGAGAGAGGTATTTAAATATTTCACTTGCGTGTCCACTCAAACTTTATAGCTCTTCTAACAAGAAATAAAAACTTCATTTTATATTCTACGTCATGGCTTCATTTGAATATATGTTGCAGTTTGCGCAACGGAGTAAGTATGTGTGCATGTATATGTATGAACTTGCACGTGGATGGGTATGTATGTGTGTCTGTGTTTCAAGACTGTTTGGGAAGGGTCTCAGGCAAGTTAAATTTTCGTCACGCTATTCGTCCTTGGCAAATGGTCAAAAATTTTATTGGGTTTTGGATTTTGCTTTCATCACTTATGATTCATTAGGTCATTGTTTCCTTTCTAACATGCCTTGAACCTATAAATCCATAAAGACTTCAGAAGTGTTATCTTTGAAAATGTTGCAGTATTTCACTTAATTGCTTAACAGCATATTTTCAGTTACGAAAGCTCGTGAAAATTATGTAGATCATTTATTTTTTGAGTTTTCTTATGATTTCGTGTTTATTATAAGACAAGTGAATAAAACTGTTTTTTTTTATTATTGCTTTCAAAAAAAGGCAATATATTCTTACTTATTGTTAAGTATAAAGATGTATTTATCCGGATTTTTTTATTTCTTAAATTTAGTGACATTAAAAACAAAATTTAAATAAAGTGTTTAAAAATTGCTTTAAAATTTATGACAGCAATCTTGAGATGGAATTTATAAATGTGCATGGACTACACTTAAATTCATTCTACACACGTTGAAAGAATATGTGAAAGGAGAAGGAAAATAAGAACACATCAAATGATCTACATAAATTCTTCCTTTTGCAATATTTACCGTATTTCCTCCTGTATATTTTCCTCTAGGCTGTTAGCACCAGGTTCTAAAAACTAAAAAACAGCCACATAATTATACTCTTTCTCAACAAGTTCGGCGGGTAAGCTTCCCAAAATTTTAAAACTGATTCGTCCACATAGTTATTGCTTTCATCTTAATAACAAAGACAAACCCTGGCAAACTATCTGCTAAGACCACGCCGAAATGTTTTCTTATAACTATTGAACTTTATACCTTACAAATACAAGAACTGGCCTTTCTCATCGCAGCGAACACGAATTCATATCCAATGTACTGTTTCGTTCAGTTAGCATCTTCTCTAATTATTTATGGATATTTGAGGCCAAAGAAGTGGCAGAGACAACAATAAAAACAGAGAAGATTCAAGTTACAAATATAAATTAATATATCTCATTAGATACTGAAATGTTAATACTGCTATGCAGTCTTGTTGGAATAAAGTTTCCTTTTAAAAGAATAATATTGTGATAGTTACTAGAAATTTATCTATGACTACTTTTCATTTGTTATATTCTTGCTTCCAATTCACCGTTTGGAAATGATATATTATTCAAATAATTTGTCCCTCTCAATTTTCGCATGATAAAATTACTAAAAAATATGGGAAATATGCGAGGAAATACGGTATATATTTCCTCTAATCAAATGATTCAAAGAAAATATTTATATATTTTCTCTAAACTTTCTCTAACTAATTGGTAATATTAGAAGAAAGCTAGTAAAACTGTAATTGTAGCTATATTCAGTGGATACATTGGTTAATAGCAAGGAATTTTACACTAGCGGAACTGAATAAATACAGGTAAACATCTAGGGCGAATTGAAAATGGATTCAAGTTTTCCTAAAATGTTCTATATGCTTTCCATTAGGAGATTTAAAAAAAATATAAATCGAAAAAAGAATTTCTCAAATTTAAAGGAAAAAATTAAACCTTTTTCTACTTGTTTTTGTGCTTGCATATTGTTATTCGAGAACGTTTTCGAACATTCAATATGTTTGAGTATGTACTGGAACATTCGTACAATCTAACAGACAGTGTGTATACAGTGAAATAACTACATCTGAAATCTAAATTTGTTCGTGCAACTGAAAGCAACATTTCTCATAAAATTTATTTTTCTCGTCGCATAGGTTAGAAATTAAACAATATGTAATGATTATTTTCTTTGCTAAAGTGAGTGAGTTTCTCTCATGAGAAAGGCTGTTACTGGTTTTCAGATGCAATTTCCAGGAAAAAGTAAACAAATCTTACATAAGGAAAGCAAGAAAAGAAACATAACGTAAATAAAAACATTACCAATCAGAACAGGGGAATAGCATCATTTGACTAGCAACTTGCATTAAACTATGTTAATGTGTTGACACTTTGGAAATAAAAATATGGTGATTACTTATAACAATGCGATGACAATGTAATATATATGTACTAGAAAATAATTTCTTGATCCACTAGAAAGCTATTATGCAGGTATATATGTATTGTCTAAAACAGAGAAAGAACTATAAATATTAATTAGACATTTCTCCATAAAATAAAGATATATAAAATTGCAAAATTTAAATGTATTGAAGAAATGCTGTTATTCAATTCGATGAAAATGGGGAAAATATTTAAATACTAGTGTAATATTTTCATGGTCAGCTCCGAATATTGCTTTCTTTACAATTGAATATCTTTCAACATTTTTCACATGAGTTGGTATTGTATTTTAAGGAGATTTGATTCTAAATTTACTTAAGGGAAAAAAAACTTTTGAGCGGCAGACGAACACCTGGAACAGTTGTCCATTAAAATTTCAGATATTGACAAAACATTTAAATTTTAAAAGTAAAAATAATAAATAAAAGAAAACTGCAATCAAGTTTCGCCTGCTAATACCAATTTAACACCAAAAATAATTTGCAGAAAAACAGTTTCGATTGGCTTATTACCTTAAGGTGTAAACTGAGAGAATTTTAGATACAAAAATGAAAATATGTTTGAAATTCACTGTTAAAAATATGAACCAAATGACAGGTGGAAAACCTTATTATGTTATCATTTCAGCAAAAATATCGCCACACGTCAATTTACTTATTATAAACTTATTATATGTCTTAGGTATTCAAGGCGTAGCTGTACATTCTCTCGATTGCTTGCATCCGAAATTTATAAAAGTTAGCCGTCCAAACGTGATAGTGCTTAGCGATGCTGACTGCCGTACCAAAGGGTCCGGGTTCGAATCACGAGCATGGATATTTGAAAATGTATAACACTCTAAATATGCGGCAAGCCGACATTCCCTCAAGAGGAAGGCAGAAGCAGGGGGGAGACCCTTGGACTCCTCCCTCCCTGGGGCTGCTCTTCACCAAATTGCAAAGGAAACTGAGCAAAGTCTTACTGTCACTTGTATGGTGTTCAAGGCCCTTGCCAATGGCAGGCTCAATCTTGCAATCTTTGACAGGATAAATTTTGTGGGCTTGTTCTGATGCTACTGTCAGACAAGTGAGATAAATCACAACGACAGCAACAACAAAAACTTATAAAATTTATATCGTTCGAGTGACAGTACTTTTTCTTTAGCCAAGACATGAAATTACACTGCTGAAAGCAATAACCATCACTTCAAGTTGCTTAATAAGTGCTCTAGAATTGAAACATAAGGAATGACTAAAAATCTAAGAAGAAATTAAAAACCTAATTTGGAGCGATTAAGTTATTTTCTTAGAAAAGCTCTGGAGTGCTATCAGCTTTATGAAAGATGAGTTTGAGAAGGAATTCATTAGAGAAATTTGTCTGCATACATATGAATTAAGACCACGAAAGTCAAACTTTCAGAACTACCATTATTGAGAAATGTTATCTATGTTGTCCAAAAATGTTATCCAAACTGTTGGGCCAAAAATTAACAAATTCAAACAAAAACAAATTATGAAATTTGTTCATACAGAAATGTACTTTAATGGGAATTTTAATAGGAAATTTAAAAAAATAAAGTTACGTGACTGTAATTGAAAAAGGGCACGGAACATTTGTGTAGAACGTTTCTTATATGCAAGTTGAATCTGAAGAAAGTATTTAATGAGGCTAAGGTAAATATTGATTCTACCAGAAATTGAAAAGATTCTTTCTCTTTGTAGAAGCAAACGAGTGCGATTCACCTGCAATACTTAGTCTAATAACTACTTTTACTTGAAATTTACTTTAACATGATCATCCGGGAGGGTTTATTTCTCTTTTCTTATAAAACGTGATCTACGCTGAGGAACACTTTGAAATCTACGTGAAAACAAGTTATACATGGTTTAAACGATTTAAGGCGAAGCAATATCTTTTGCTCTTATCATAAAAATACCTTAAAATATAGAATATAAGTAGCAAGGTGTTTAACCAGACTCAGATTATTATGTGTGTGTAGTCTACATCTACTTATGTATAAAAATGTGCTTTGGGGAACTACATTTCAAGGAAGGAAAGAATATGAGAAGGGAGGAGTTTCGGAGAAGGCAAGATGAATATCCCAGAGGTGTTTGTTAGTGTAACTACATTTGCTGCGTAGGGGAACTAAAAATATTGGTGAGCCGAAAGTTCTCTCGTGTGGGTCGGTGGTAGGGAAGACGAGCGAGAAATCTTTGGATGCAAGACCCCTTGAAAGATGAGCGCAAAATCACCTTTAAAACCCACGCCAATAACAATGCCAAGTGCCAAATGCAGTGCTGCACCCCATCACCCATAGACCTGTCTTGATGTTACTGTCAGGCAAGATTATAGTTTACGCATATATCAAATAATAAAACTCTTCTTAACGAGACATTACGCAGCAGAAAATCAAAACCATTGTTTAAGTTATGACATTCTCGTTCAGACACCTTCAATCAAAGAAGCGCAGCAGTTACTGTTTGTGCAAGGAAATATCAGTGACGAAAATTATTCAAAATGCAGAAAAGCAGTTTTCTATAAAGAAGAAAAAATTGGAACAATTCTTGTCCTATAAATGTGAATGCATTGGTAAATGCATTATTAGTACTATCTACCCTCAAAGCAAAGAAATATTTGTTTGAGAGAAAATTATCGAAACTCAGTAGAATATTTCCTTATAAAGCTATACTTAGTAAATATGTATAATTTCGAGAATTATTATCTTCATAGATTCTAAAGACAACTGTCGGTTCTACAAATAATGATTAGGAAACTGTCAGAATTTATTTGGTATAGGTAGCTTCTCTATTCTCTATTTTAATTTGTTGTGTCAGAATCTCTTTGTACGATTGTTCCAACAACGTTTACCTGAGATTAATCCAGATTGGCAGAGATACACACTATGGTGCATAAAATATTTATATTGTATTCATCTATATTTACATAATTGCTTTAGAGGTATGCGATTGTTTATGCTTTAGAAGTATAAAATTCCTACAGTTCTCTTTGTAAATATTACTTTTAATTCTTTATCTAAAATAGTTCAGCCTATGTTTCATATTGTCACGTTTTTACGAAGATAAATTTTGTATATTCTCGTTGCATCTAGTCTTATAACTGTTACCGCTAATATAATTTTTCATCTGGAATACGTTAATTAATTGTAAGCAAAAACATTCTTTACCTGTCTCGAGACCTAACTATATTAAAGATCTGCAAGTCATAGCACAAACTCTGCTCCGAAAATAATAGGAAAGGTCAAGAGATGAAAAATGGATATGAAAATGCCTATTGAGAAACGGAACACTGCGTCATCTGCATAATTGAATGAAAATTAAGAAAAAGAATTTCTTTCATACTCTAACTAGCCTTTCTGCCTTTTTATACAACACGCTACCATAGAAATTGAGGAATCTTCTCCCCCAGCCTAACCATAGGACGAGAACGAAGCCGTTACCAATGACATCAAAAGATGTTCTTACGTTAGATAGATTCATATGGAAGCTGCGTTATCTAACATCTTTCTTCAAACTTAAAATACTAAATGCCTCACTAGTGACTGAATGGTTAAGACAGCTGAAAAGTTTAATTCTGACTGTGGTTCGATCTCATGCGAACAGACTGAATGCATGGCTGGTTTTCGTGGCTTTTCCTATGTGCAATGCGAATGAGAGCCAGTTTACCTCAGAATGTCCTCCAGAAAGGAATCCATCTCTTTAGTCAAAAATCCCCAATATGCTTTGCCATATTCAAATACTCTAACCGAACCAGAACTGTAGCAGTTTAAACAGAAACAAAAAGGGAAATAACAATTCGATGAACACCTATACTATAATGATATTATAAACATCTGTTGGAAAACTGTGGGGTATTGGAAAAGATAAAAACCGAAGAAAATTTGATTCAGTTTTCAATTTGATATCAATGCTTTTCGAAATAGATCATAACACTGATGATATTGCTAAAAATAGTAAAAAAGAATACAGAATTCCACTGATGTATTACAATAATTGAAATAACTTGATTTAAAAAAAAACTGCGCTGTGAAAATGCTATGTATTCATTAGCTGAAATTTAAATACAAACCTACACATCCAAAAGCTTTCAAATTTAATTAAGTTCCCCTAATTAATCTGAGAAATGCAAAAGAGCATAAACAGAAAAAAGAGACAGTATCCTTTAGAAATGAAGCGAAATTTCAGTTTTCTAAATAAATTAAGAATAGCTTCATAATAATTTCTTAAGAAGTTACAAATTATTGAAATTCGCACTAATTCGACTACTGCTGCTTACTTTTATAAAACGTGCCCTACTGAGGAATATAGCCTCATCTTTGCATCTCCCACTCGAGTATCAAGCAAGATTTTGTGTCATGAGACTTCGAGCGCGGATACTGCCTCTCCTCCTCCTCAAAAAAAAAAAAGGAAGCAAAATCTCTTTTGTGTTAACTCAGTGTTCTTCATTTAGTTCGGAAATAGAAGTCTTTTCCTGTAGTACTCCTATCCCCTAGCCAAGAGCCTTTTGTGTATCAGATCTTCTAATCCTTAACTTTATTCTTGTGTGTAATCCGCAAGGATTTGGGCGGCAGATTCTTTCTGGTGGCTTTTAGTTCTAAGAACCTTCTTCGTTTCTTTCTCCTCTTTATCTTAAATATATCACAAAAGAGTAAAACAGAATTTTAAGACGTAAGGCGCGTATCTGATAGTAGTCAGACTATCGGATTTAAGCGTAAACTGGAATTCTAAAAAAAGTATGAAAACATAGTGAAAGATTAATTTTTGAAAGCATTTCATATATGTAAGCTATTTAAATATGCTTCCCTTAATAGTTATGCGGTTATAATAAACTATTATTATATTTTAGTAACCTAACTTTGACATTTTGTTTTCGTAAAAATGTAACGTGCAGTAAGGACGATAAATACCTTTATAACCAAACTCCTCGAAATCTAAGCTCTTCCGTTGAAGATAAAAACGCTTTATTTTTATCTATAAAAGAAATAGAAAAATGAGTAATAATTGTTTATATATTTCCGTGTAAAAACTGCGAAATTTTAGCCATTTGTTTAACTACTTACGGTTGGTGGTAAGCTAATATTGGAGTTCAAAATGATGTAAAAATAATTTGATCTTCAATACGATACTATAGGTTAAATAACTGACATTTAAAAAAATACACGTAAATACACATAAAGGAAATTAAATTTCTTTCTACTGGTATCCGATTTGAAATTGTCTAGTAAATAATTACTTTGGCTGGGGGCAGAAGTTTGAAGATTTACTAGAAACTTTCATTAAATATGCAGATAGGTATTCGAATCAAACGAATTCCTAGAAAAATTCGAATCAAAAGTGTTATTAGAAATTCAGAATCAAACGGAAGTCAAATATTTTGTGTTTTAGGTTTTGTAATTTTTGTTTACAAAACATAGAAACGATATAAACAACGATTGTATAAAAATTTAGATTTTGTAATTTTTAGAAGACTATATTTTTAAACAGAAAAAGGACACAAGATGAATATTCGCATCACTTGAAACGTTTTATAATCGATAGTATATGTTTATGACTGAGCTTTACAAAATAAAGCCTTCATTAGTCCTTTTATGGACACGATATAGTATATTAACTGCATGCAAGGTACTTTGCAGCTAAGTAATTTTTGCCAGTGCAAGGATAAAAGAAAATTATTGCCAAATAATAACGCTACCTATAGTAATTGTTAACAACTGATTGTAAACATTCTACATGGATTTCTGATGATAGAGTCAATATATTTTTTTCTGCCTTTATTATCAAACATCTCATTGATTTTTAGCCAGTGTTTCGTCCACGAGTAATGCAAAAATAAGATGAATACCGTTTTAGATTTCTTTTCGGCTATTATATGGCACGGAAATAAAGTTGCAAGTTTCTCCACAACATCTCTTTTTTACAATCATATGCAGGAAGTCAATGCTTAAAGAGTGTCACGATAAAAACTGCGCATTCCTTCTGTATTCTGAAGCCGTTGCTTCTGACATATATATTACATCCCTAGAGCGAAGGATTTCTAAAATTTATTTTAGCTTCTACTGTAACACGTACACGGTATTCTCATAAAACACTACAGAGGGATCGAAAATCGAGAAATAAATTTCATTTTTTATGACTTTTCCCCCTCGCTAGATTTAGGTTTTATTGCTACCAAGGATATTGTAAAGAAGGAGAGAGGTGGTTTTTACTGCACAGATTTAAGACTTTTTTTTTGTAGAAAATGATCTTACTTTGAGTAGTTTACATCATGAACCTGTCAGGTTTCAGTTTTGTTAAGAGGTTTGGGTGACTTGAATAATAATTATGAAACTTTCTAAATATTTGATAAAAGACAAGAAAGTAAAAGATTATATTCTTATTTGGGATGTTCCAAAATTATACAGTGTGAGTCTTTTAAAAGCAGCTTCTCTGGATCATGCGTGAAAACAATGATTCATTGAGTAAATACAGTACAGTGTGCCAGCAACCCATGTAGAGAAGCTGCGGGAATAGTTCATCAGTGACTTTGAGGCAGACGGCGCTTTGGTCAATTGAGTAAAAGTGATAACGGAAATTCTCAGACCATTCTACAATGGTCACGTAAAATCCATATGCGTTTATGGAAGTTTCATTGTATGTTCGGAAACCTGACGTCATGTGTGCCATGTCATCACACCGCATCATCTTTATGTCTTTTCATAAGACTGTAAACTCGTTTTGTTACATGAGGAACATATTCAATGTATTTGGTGAACATGAAGAACATATTCAATGTATTTGGTGAACAACTGACTGAAGATTAGCAAAGGAACGCTTATTTTCAATACGATGGAGTCGCAGGGTATGCAACACATACAACGACTACGCTCATTCAGTGTTTCGCCTGATTTCGTCATCAGCCGTGGCAAAAACTAACTTTGATCTCTTCGTTCTCCAGATTCATTACCCTGTAATTTGTTGCAGATGAGAGCTTTAGAAGGACAGGTGTACAAACAATTGTTATTGAAATGTAATTTTTCCACCAACAGACTATCAAAGTGCGATGACGCCTTGATTTTGAAATTCCTATCTGACAACCCACTTGCCTCACAGAACATTTCAATTTGGGTCATATACTTTGTAGACATATTAGGTTATTTCGAAAGCAGGAAACCACGGACCTCTATGTTACGCGTCGAGCGTGCTGGCCACCACATTACGAAGGCAGGCGAAAGAAGGCGGGAGAAATACCTTATAACTTCAATAAACATTCCTTCTTTTTGGACGCGAATTCTCGTCCACGGTCTTCGAAAAAACCGTATCTGTTGTTCGACTGATAATAAGTAGAGAAGGTGGATCTGTTTGGTACTCCCCTCTAAAACTGTCCCTGCATTTTAACTGAATTTCCTATAAGTAGATTTTAGTTTGTTTTCTTTCTACAAACTTAGCATAATTACACTTATTAATTCAAATCTGTTAGGAAAGAAATCTTAATGAACTATCAGCTGAAAGATCTGTATATAATTTTAGAGGATAGTTGTTTATTGCTTGCCCATAAACTGCGTTGATACTTCAGTTTTAAAATACTAAGAATATCGATGCGAATCTGAAAGACAACAATTTGTACTTCAATACTGACTGCGTTTTAAATCTAGCCGCCATTTACATTTCTTTGTATAAAGGAAGTCGCTTAAACAATACTTACTAAGCTGCAGCTTTATCGCTTTAAAAATTGGAAAACGTACTACGACTTTTATTACCTCCTTTAGTCTCTGTTCCTGCTCATTTCATTCACTCATTCCAGAAATTTAAATTTGGGAAAAAACATGAAATTAAAAGGCTTAAAATTAAGTTCAGGTATGTCTTATATAATAATAAAGAATCTTAACAACAGCGTTGCAAGTAATTACAGCCGTTCGTTTCTTGCTCTTTAGTGTAACAACTAACCCATCGATCCGGTAAATTAAGGAGTTAACACATCGGTTTGACTCTACACAAATAGCGTTTAGTTTTTCAGACATTACACGCTAACATATTCCTGTCACCACGCACTTTGTAAGCAAACCAATCTTGTTTTTTCTGTCAATCTTAGTTGGCGCGAATGTTCTGATTTCTTAATGCAGAGAAAAAAATTAGGATGAGCAAGAGATTACCCAACATAATAAAGTGATTTACTCCAGTAAATGCATGAATAGAATGAAGCCAAGATAAGTATTTTTTTTTCAAAATTAAATACTAAAACGTTTAACACCTGCGATGCCCACGACCAAGTAAGAGTAACGTAATATTTTAATATATAAACACTGTGTTTCCAACAAATTTATAAGCGTAATTATTCAATGCTTAGATTGGTTTAATTTAGTTTATGTTTCGAGTAATGTTGTAATGTAGAGGCTAGTGTAATGCTAATTAGATTGTCGGCAAAAGCGGTCAGATTTTTATAACTTATTAAGATCATTATAACTTATTTAACTTATAGGGTTCTAATAGGGAAATATGAAATCGAAGTTCTTCAGATCGTATTAAAATGACGAGTGAGTTATCGTTTTGTCTGAAGTACTGTGATAAATTCCTAAGAAGATTTGAGCATTCCTTTTATTAACTATTTAAATAAACATAAAGCCCTACTCGTGCGTACAAATAAATTCCGCCCCTTGAGGGTATTTAAAATAATATAAACTGAAATTTCAAATTCAAGGCATCGCAGTTGGAGATTACACAAATGTTTTTACTTAACCTGGCTCAACAATTTAATGGCGCACTTTAACGTTGGCTAGGGGAATAACTAAAGCCGCAATATTCACGGCCAGACTCAAAAGTAGGCGACGCTGCCGAAAGCTCTATATCTAAAGCATTCAATCACTAAGTATACTAGAATCTAATTTGCATCCTAGTGAGGACTGCAGAAAGTAGAAATTACAGTGTAAGGTTTATTCTAATTTTAATAACAGTTATTCTAAGTTTATGCATCGTGTCTCTTCTAGCTTCAGCTTACAATTCTTACTAGAATGTATTTTCAGAAACGCGGTTTTTGCAAATGAGTAAGATTAGTATTTAAGTCGATGTTTCACCGATTTCGAGAGAGAGCCTGAGTTCCTGACTAGCGCGCGTTTGCCTTTTGGCTACGTCTCCCTAAGCTATTGCTACGCTCGGCCGTACGTTAGGCCCTTGTTTGGCTTCGACGACTTAATTAAAATTTAGGGGCCAACTACTTAGAATCTTGATAGCTTCGGCTATATCTTTCAGTTAGCTTTAGTTAAACTTAGTTAAGTTTAATTTCATATTAATTTAAGCCCAAATGGAAATTAATTTCTAATCAAGTTCAAGCGCAAGGGGAGGCTTTGCTGTACACTCCGAGTTAGGAGCTGATTGTGCCATATTTATTTTGAGAAATAAAGGAGTAGTTAACGCTTCTTGAGTCTTATATCCCTGTTCACACACTCAAGAGATTATTCGCTTATTAGTGTTTAGGGTTTTAGATTATTCAAGTGTGAATTAAATAGGTAAAACCCCACAACAGTAAAGGGTTTATATCACAATACTTGGTAAATTAACGTAAAATATTCTAAACATTACTGATGAGAATTCCAACACAATCCAGGTTCGTTTTTTTAGTTTTTTTAATATGAAGGCATTTCAAAAATACAAATAGCGGTAACGCTGATATTCAATAATAATAATAATAATAATAATAATAATAATAATAATAATAATAATAATAATAATAATAATAATAATAATAATAAAACTACCACATGGAATTTTTAGTTCAAACAGCAAGCATGATATTAACAATCTTGTTGTATTTGAGAATTATCAAAATAATTCCATGAAACACATTTGTTGTTCTGCATATTGTTTATCACCGCAAAATAATGACTATACAATTTACATCATTTGGAAAGGTGTGTAAATGATTTTGTATATTTTAAAACAACTGTTAGATTTTCGTTTCCACTTTTCCTTTGAGAAACAAAAAATATCTCCATGATTTTATGCTAATTATTTTTTTACAGAAGGATTAGATCACGTGTTGTTTAAGAAATAAAAATGGGAGAATAAAATATTGAGTACATTAACATACGATGCAAATGTGTACATATATAATAATGTTAAAGGCCATTTTTAAATTTAGAAATTCCACTTAATACTTTTGCCTTTATTTTTCAACATATACTCTACTCTTATTTATTTCACTGAAATTTTAATCTACATGTTTTAATTTTCTGTCGCTTTCACATAAGTCAACAATAAAAATTTCTAATGTAAAATATTTCTCTTTAATCTTTTGGCCCTTCCCAATGAGAAATGTCTGGATAAAATCACTTTGCAGTGAAAAAGGCCAATACTTTTATATTACGCCAATTTACAGATATAAATATATTATTTATGATAAAAATATATAAACCAAAATACTGTAATTTTCTATAAGTCCTTAACTCTGCATTTCAATTTGAATCTTCCTAAAACGGTAATTCTTCACAATACATCTCTGTAAACTGTGCCATTTCAAAACTTCCTCTATGTCATAAGTTTATTGCAATGTCTCAGAGGTTTACTTTTCAGACAGTAAGAAATTTAGAAAGTTATTAATAACAGAATCAAAATAAACCTAAACCAAATCCAAATCATTCTGGACCTTGTATTTATTTTCTGTATCTCCTTCTAAATCGTTCTCCACATTGAGATATATCGTATTTGTTTGTATACTGCAATTGTCGCAATTTGAAAATACTTTTACTCCTTGATGTTTGATATTTACGAACAAATATCAATTAAATTTATGCACTGCAAAGAAGCATCTACACTAGAAGATGGACAGAAATGTTCCAGACTACATCGTTTTCATGTAATCTTTATTTTGACAGTAATCTAGTACTTAGGGCGTAGGTTCTTACTTAAACAGGATGGATGCATGACATTTAATGATTTTCCATCTATGTAATATAAATATGGGCCAAGTGTCCCTTGAAAAACCCCTCCTAAATGCATTTCTTCCCATAGGGGAATAACATTAGTGTCTTTTGTCATAATTAAATAATCTAAGCCTTTATATTTCTCAAATAATCAAATTTTTCTTTGTTCTTCCGTCCCGAGGTATTAAACGCAGCGTAAAATCGCATAGACAGATTATTCGTAAATGTGTCGGTACATCTCCGTTGTTTTCGAAGTTAACAAAGAAAAAAAAGACTGAAAAAGAAGCGGATTTCTATAAAGAAAAAAAAAAGAATTTGAATAATCCTTTTCAAATATTCCTCTCGCACGTGGAGTTTCAGAATTTCCGCGTAAAGAAACAGCTCTTCTTCGGTGCAGATTGTTTTCCTTGGTTCTAAAGAAGCAAACTTAGGCGGGAAAAGGAAATGGGAAAAAAAAGCTTTCTTCTAAGGCTGTGTCAACTTAATTAAAAGTCGCAGAACGTTTTAAAAACCTTCTTCCCCGTCTTTCTAATTGTGTGTTTAATCGAAACCATCCTCTCAAATTTACGTGAGTTGCATCATTTTGCTGAGGAAAAACAGAGAGAGAGCAAGAATGGAATAGAGTATTTTATCACTGTCCTGAAATAAGATGTTTTGAAAACTATACACCTTGAGCATTTCTAACGTGTTTTCAAAAGATTATTTAGTCATTACTAGTATAATATTCTATAGTATGTTAAATTAAACATTCTTTCAAAGTATGTAGAGAAAAATGTGTAAAAACGTATATATTCTACTAACGTTAAAAAATATTGTTAGGAATAAAGAGTACATTGCTATGTGATTTTTCATGACGAAGATCACATGTGAAACTAACTACAGTTTGAAAAGTGTGTTACAAAATTAACATCGAAAAAGCTTTAAAATATTTAGAAAATGAAATTAAAGATAGATTAGCGTAGAATACACCAGACAATTTTTTAATTAGCATCAGCAGAAAGCCTTTGTAAGTGAATATGAATGTATATAAGCGTGTATATGAGCATGTATGAATGTATATTTGTGTATACGAATGTACATATGCGCGTGCATATATGCGTGTATCATCTATCCGAAATAAATGCCTAAAATACAATTTGATGAAAGGAGGATTATCGGGAAGCACAAAGATTAAACTTTTAAATGCCATACAGCTATGAAAGTTTTAGATATAGAAAACATTAAATGCTCATAAATTTATATATTAGATAAATGAACAAACTGGCACTTTTTTAAAAACAACCTTTGTATGTTGCCATCTTAGCGAGAGACATTCACGAGATATACACAGAACACCGCCAGGTTTTTACTAGTGGTATACAGAATACTATCTGTTATGAGTGCCATTTTAAAATATTTAAGAATTGTAAATGTTAACTGTCCAAGCAACAGCTTGGACAGCATAATTTTAAATAATTTAATATACTCTATTTGTATCATATTAATATTATTTTAAATAATTTTAAATATACTCTATTTATATTTAAATCTACAGACGTGGTTAAACAGTCAATCTTATGTCTATACTCAGTTTGTAGTAGAACAAGAAAGGTGGGTTTATATGGATGAGTCATATCTAATAACAGATGGCTGAGACCCTTCCTACTTTTCTAATCCTTCCTACCTTTATTACTTTCTTAAGGCACAAGCTCTGCGGGAAATCGTGTCTGAAAGAAGTAGGATCTCGACCATGTAGCTACACCATTCATATAAAATCTCTCGAAAATTTAATTGATTTGCGCTTATTTGGCAATTAGCTAACTCAACCAGTAATTAACTACCATCAAATATGTCTCGTCATCTGGTAACTGAATAGTAATGCTGTTTTCTGCTCCTTGTAGATAGATGTATCAATGGCCAATATCGCTATCAAAAGCTTAATCTCCATTCATCTTTAAGGTACAAAGTGATGCTATCAGCATGTGGTATGCAAATGTCCAGATAAGACCCGTTAAAAAGGGATACTGATATTTAAGTTAGTGATCTTCGGATATGCTGAACAGCATCATTTAGTTTGTGAAATGTGATTTGCCTGGATCATCTCTCCATTGACTCTTTTATGCACATAGTTTACAACAGTTCATATATCAAGCTATTGAGATAAATACCAGTGGTTTCTTGCTGTTGTGCTTCAGTGAGAAGACCAGGTATTCTTATGTGTAAGTAGTCTAACACCAATCAACAGTGTTTTGGCCAAGGTGCTATTTTTGTTATCTGCTTCCAACTTTCTCACATTCAGGTTTCCTTTCAAACTACTATACTTGTATGTGTCTTAATATACTTATGTATGCTATTCAAGTAATCTTAAGTTTTATTCAATTGTTTTGATAAAACAGCAAAAGAGGAAATTATATACATCGCCTTTTATGTTATATATATATAGGATATTACAAAATACAATAGGTGCTATAAAATAACTGGTGACCTCAAAATTAACTATTCTACATTTGGTACTTTCCCCCTAAATTCATCTGTTCCAAATTCGTGATCCTTCCATGTTATGTAATAACGAAAAATTAACCAATCATAGCTTAGCAGTACTTTTTGCACTTATCTAGTATAAATACTACTTCGCGAGACAATTACGTCACCTTCTTCATTCCTTTCCCTAGCTTCATCTATCTGTGTATATAAAAAATTATCGTTATTGTTTATGACCAAAATGTGTATCGTCTACGAAGAATTGTTCTAATGGGCCTAGAAATAAAGATGGTAATTAGCTGAACGTGGTTTGGTATCAATATCGTATTCCCGTCTTGCCACTTTGCCATCACGACTACGCATTGAAATATCACATATGAAGAAAATTATCTCCTATGAAATTAAAAGGTAAATTTAGATGATAAGTATATACTTGCGTATGCTATTCAAGTAATCTGAACCGTTAGCTTAAATTATAGCAATTCCAATTATTAATTATTATATTCCAATTATTAATTGCTGTGAAAATTAATGATTGCAATTTGTAAATAATTAAACTGAAATTATTAATTAAAATGCAAAATTAAAGAACAAAACAAAATAATTATTGCGGATTCGATAGAAAGATCTCTGCTTATCAACAGGAATTTTAACCCCTCTATACAATCACCAACAAGAAGAATTCATAGGAGGTAATTTTGATTTATATATTCTCTATTAAATTAAGTTTTAACTTTGCAGCAAGAACGCAAGATTTTACTTTTTATGTCCATTTAATTAAATTTTAAAATTAATTAATTTTGAAGTTTTCCTTCTTGTTTTTCTTTATATATACAGAATAAACACAAGGTCAAAAACAGTCCCAAACCCAATCCCATTCTGCGCTGATAGCAGTGGTAATAATGCAAAATAAATATGTTTAAAGTCTATCCCATATTCAATTTGGCATAAAGAACATGCAAAAACCAGACGCACCGTGTCAAACCTCAAGAAATAAGCTTTCGAAAATCGAGAAATAGGTGTTTACTTTATTTATTCATTATATTTATATGTAAGATAAAAAGTATATGAATGAAAGTTATAATGTAAACTATCGGTAACTCTTTAATTCTCCCTGTCTGTTCTAAAAAAAATCGTAATAACTTCTCTGGATTGTGGTCATTTTTTAATCATAGCCTGTGAAGCGCTGATGACATAATAATTGGAAACTGAAACTTTAACTCAACCAAAAACTTTCTCTTCGTGTGCTTCCATATTCCATAACTACGCACTTCAGCTTCTTTCTGTGCGCTGCTTGGATGTAATTTCGCTGTGGTCGCTTCCTCAATATCAAAAATGTAAATTTTCTTGAATAGGCACGAGTAGAGTGCTAAGTGATTGTGGCCACAAACCCACAAACATCAACTGAAAAAATAAAAATGGAATTAAAACCGCTTCGACTGCCAATTTTTTTAGATATTAAGAAGTTCAACATATTAGCATACTATGCAATCAGAATTCTTCCTCTTTAAAATACGGATCTACAATCTATCCTATATAGCTATTACGCATCGACGCTGCTCCGTCTTTTCCTTGCATTTATAATTACATGCATATTTATTATACATGTTTTGCTGGCCTTTTAATTGCAGTTTGCCAATATGCTTCTGGTTATTTTTGGTTTTTGCGTTTGTTTACTTCGAATTGAATATGGGATGAATTTTAAAAGTATGAAAACGTATGATGAATTTCGAAGTGGAACTACCGAATATGATAAGTATATGTTTTATATTTTGGCTGTGTTAAAAGCATGAGATATTTAACTTACTTCATGCGCTCTCGATCTTAACCGGGTCGCATTTTGTTAGGTTTCGGCATACCACAATATCCATAACTTACGATTTAAATTGAATAATTTAGTTTTTTAACGATGAATAAACTGAACGATTTAAGAGCAATAAGCGCAATTATTAGTAATTTAAATCTTATTTTATTTCAATGTATGCAAATGACATAAATAAATATACATTTAAATTATTATGCATTCGAGTGGTAATTGTTTTCAACATTTTCATTTTATTTTAAATAATAAAATATTGCTGACGTCATGTGGTACGTAAACTAATATAGAATCATTTGTTTTTGAATTTTTTTAATGTTTTATATCTTTAATTTCTTAATAGTTATTAATGCTTTTACATTTATTTTAATACATACTTTATTAATTTAATAAATTCCTTTTTCAGATTATAATTTAATTTTTTTTAGATTTTAATTTGCTTGTTCTGCTTATTATCAGTAAAAGTTCTTGATTTTAACCATCTGATTTCAAAACAACTACACTGATTTCAAAAGAACTCGAGATTTTATAAGCTATATCAAATTAAGCTCGAACTAGATAGAGACATGTCCAAATTCTTGGTATATAATTTTTAGATCAAGACTTAAATGGGTATCTAGGTTTTCTGTATTATCATGGCTTTTGAAATAATGAAATTGTTTATTCGCAAAGAAAGTAAAAAGAAAAATTTCTTTTAATTTATTTTACTTCAAGCAAAAAACTACAGTTCAGTTAATATATTTCAGGAGGCTGGTAAAAAATAGCATTAAAAAAATCAACACGATGCTATTACTTGATCAACATCAGAAAATATTTTTTGTTTGCATTCCTTTTTATGCACTTCTAAACACTAGGACACGGAACACGGAATTTAACGGGTTTAAAAAGTAGTTTAAAAAATGCAAATACTACCTCTGTGTTTTGAATCTGATACGAGGTTTATAGTAATTTTTCCCTTTATATAGTCAACAGAAAATTGCTTATTCAAGGCAAAGACAAAAGCGATTGTTGGCTTATTTTTTTCGACGTAAATGTTTGCTTATTCCAGCAACGTAGATTAAAATATTAGGCGCAAAATATCGAGAATGTATAGCAATAGAACGCAAACTTCAAATTTGTTAGACACATTCTTTTAATTAAGGAAAGAAACGTTTCGTATAATAAAAAAAGAGTAATACATGTGTTGATATATGTGTATGTATATTCCGAAAAGAAAAAGCGAGATTAATTTTCGTATGCATTATATGCACAAAATTATAATTAGATATTTTTATAACTGTATAATCTGATTTTTGTTACTATAGACTATCCAATTTTGGTACTGTAGAGTTTTGTTACTGTATTCACTGTAGATAAGAAAAACATCTTTACGAAAATCTCATCTAATAAAACATTCAAATTGAGTCATTAAACGTAAAATTTTGAAAGAATTAGCTACAAATATAATAACAAATGCTGGGTTACTCAAGACTAAATTATTAGTCGTCAGAAAGTGAGTCCCTTAATTTTGTTCTTATATGCCTTGTATGCCACTTTAGTTATTCGAAATTAGAACAGAAAAGGAAATAAATTAGTAAATTCGTTCTTGAATATATCCGCTACATTTTCACATAAAAATATCAAAATACCTTAGCTCATTAAACCGTAAAGACTATTATATCGACATAACTGGCAAAAGTAATGTTACAAATGTGAAGTACTGCTGCGTTTTGCGATGTTTTTCCTACTTTCCTTATCAGGTAATTAACTGGTTACTTTCAGCCATATATAGGAAATTTCAGTCTGAACGTTTTGGAGTAGGCATGTCATACTCAGTATTTCACGAGGAACAAATAGTCGTCAATGTATAATGGTGCAGGGAGCAAAAAGGGCAGAAAAGCCATTTGCATGCTTAATGATGGTTTATATAGTTTAAATGGTTACTCGAGGCCTATCTGCTTACGGTGTATTTAACTTTAAAAAATGTTAGGAAATCCGTTTTATAGATCGGTATGTATTATTCCTTTCCCGATATCTGGCGGCTTTCATCTGCAACAAATCCGATTTAAAAAAACAGATGTTAGATTAATGTCTTGGGTGTTAGATTACTGGATCTTGCTGGAGACTTGTTCCTTTTGAAACGTGACGAGTCTTATTCACACTAATACGTACAACCGAATATGTCGCGTCGACCAAAATCCCAGTTGTAAGGTTATGGACCATTGGCGGTTAGACTTGGATTCCATTCCAGGTAACGGGTTGGTTTTGCATTTTCGTAGTTTTCTCCCCATATGTAAAGTGAATAACAGCCAGTTTCCCTTAATAATACTCCACAAAGGCATCCGTGCTCTTAGATAGATATCTCCAGTACACTTACCGTAATATCAAATAACCCAAATCAAAACCGAACATGCAGATCACATGCAATGCAAGTTTGCGGTTTTTTGGAACCGCAAATTAAAATATTTGCAACTTTCGGGGTATCTACTTAACAAAAAAAAGTGAACTTTTGTTTCAAAGTCACTCTGAATTTCTATTAATTCCATCTGTAAATGAGCATTTTATCAAGATCTATTGAATAAAAATATAGAACGCAAGGAGAATTCATCTTTTAATCACAAGAGAAACACGCCAAAGTGAAATTTGAAATTAGTAAAGAAGTATACTTGTATTTGGGTACAAATGCAAGATTGTTTCTTTACTAATTTTAAGTTCCTCTTCTGTAAATCTGATTTCTCGAAATATTTCTTCGAATTCACCTTTTAAACTCTGAAGCTTCTCGGCGCATGTTTTGTACAAAATAGGCTCCTTTTGTTATTTCTAATAATCCTAGTTTTTTTTTTCTTTTTCTTCTTTTGCTTTCTTTATTAAAGCCACAGAAAGAGAAGTCAAAGAACAGTAGCCACCCGCGAGTTTCACCTGCCTGTCTTTAGAATGTTCTTCGCATAGTAAACAGCAATACGTGATTAAAACCTAATGGATGAATTAAAGAAAAGACATACTCTTAGTGCTAAAATATTTGAGAAAAAAGAACAGGGATGCAAACGGAAAAGCAATAATTCTCTTATAAAACAATTTATTTATATTTATCTTTTTGAAATAAATAGTAAGTTCTACAAAATAAAGTGTGTATTGTTACAATGTCCTGAAATTATTTCACTCAGACAATAAAGGAGCAACATTTCTCAATATGTGACACTCGAAGTCTGCCCGTTCTTGTGATCCTAGATTTTCAAAATAATAATAATAATAATAATAATAATAATAAATAAAATTTAAATTATTTGCATACGTGATCTACAGCTGAAAATCTCAGAGACGGGAAATTGAATGTGGTAATTGTATATCGTGTTTTTTTTGTTCCAGTATGTGATGAAGTTTATAACAGATTACACTATACACGCACTTATTTCTACACTACCCTTCCTGAAAAGAAAAGAGAGAGAGAGAGAAAGAAAAAGGATTTAAAGCATTATGATTGGGGTTTTCTTATGAGCATACATCCATCTATAGAACTATATGTGAGAGTCAGCAAACTCATCCAACTCGCTAATGAGAGCACCAATAATTATTGAATTTAAATTTAAGATAAAGGTTACCAACACTTTTGTAGCCCTGAATTGTAAAAATATGTATTATAAGGTATTTTCTCCCTCCTTTCGACATGCCTTCGGGGTGTAATGTTTGCACTCTCGGCGAATATTTGAGAGGTTCGAGAGTCGAGTCCCGGCGAGGGCATTGCTCATTTATCACATCTCCTGCTTCCTGACCATCTGTTTGAATTATAAATTGTAACCGACAAAAAGGACTTACAAGCACCAAACCCTCAAACAGAAAATAAATATAAATTTGAATTGTTTTCTTTGCAATATTATTATTATTTTATTAGTAATTTTCATTTTATAACAAAACAAAATCTCGCTTTCAGCGTTTTTTAGACTGTGCGTATAATCTGCATGTAATTTGAGTTTGAGACCATTGGCCTAAAGAAAAGAAGCATTTCCTAAATTGCAAACAGTAGTTTAAAACTGTACGCCAATTCTGTCAACTTTGATTAAGTTATATATAGAAGTAACTTTAGGTGAGTTATAACTGCTAGAGCTAGAATGAAGTAATAATTTCTCAAAACAAGATATGGATATTTTATTACATTTTTTATCTTATTACAGAATATTAATTTAAAACGTGTATTTCTTTAAGTATAAAAATATGTCTTATTTATATTTCACAAAGTACTTGATGAAAAAATAAACAAAAAGAATTTTAAAGTATTCAATACACATTTTGCGAAAAAAGAATAAACTGTGTTAGGCACCTCAATATATTTACTAAAAATACTTTCCGAAACGAAAATATGCTAAAGTACTAATATAAGGTCTTTTTTTAAAACATTTTTCGTCTACAGCAACTGAAAACTTACACGGGCTTTTAAGAACTAATTTACATAGTGTTTGACAAAAAATAGCACAACAAAATCATATACTAGGATTACAATCGTATAAAGTGAAGTATATAATATTTAAGAAATGAATTAATTCTTTCCGCCTTTAGGAGGAAAAGATGAACTATAAAGCTTAACTGAAGATAAACTAAATCGATCTCTCATTTTTATGCCTGTTTTATTTCGAGACCACTCTTACGTATCACGCTCCCCAAATTATTTTTAATGCTACTGTCTGAGTTTATGTTTGTTTCATGGTGCTCTCCTAAACTGCAATGTTATTTTAACTTCTGTTTGTCTGTCATTTTGTATTATTTTAAAAGATACAGCCAAACTTAAGGAGCCATAGCCGTAGCATTTTATACTTTTTTACTGCAGAAATTTCTACATTTTTGAGGACTCTCTTTTCCAAATACGTAGTATGTATTACATTTTATTTCTATAAATATTTACGGATGATCATGCATTTGGTATTCTGTTTTTTATATAGAACGATGCAAATCTGTAATCGAAAGCATTTACAACGTTTCCTCTAACACAGATTCGATTCCATATCATTCGCGAAGCATAGATCACTGCGATCTTTATTGGTATAACAAATAATATATAATACAAATAAAAAAACAGATCAGAAAATATCAGTTAGCAGCATACGAAACTGATTTTAATCATTTTGATTGCTCAGTTTACTCAATTTACTTTTTTTATGCACATTAATAATTTTAAACCCTTAGTGATTCATACGTGAAACGTCGTTAATGGGTGTGATACTTAATTGCACGAACACCCGTAAATGAAACGGCATTTAATACGCATGTAGATAAAAAAAATAGATAGATTGAAACTCAGATTAATAACGTGTTTCCTTGCTTCCCTCTAACGTGTTAGCGCCAGATTCTGATTTTTGTTTTTTAATTTTCGCGTCAATTCCCCCTTCTTATTTCGCTTAGAGCAGGAGCTTCCTTAAATTTCAAAATGGATTCCTCCATATAGTGATTGTTTTCGTCTTTCTTAAGAAAATAACCCTCCCGGATGTCCTGAGAAGGCCACGCCGAGCCTTTCCCTCTAACTGTAAAACTTTATGCCAGCCTAATACAAAAACCTACGCATCACAGCGAAATCAACACAACACGAACTGACATTCGGTTGGTGATTTCGCAAAGCCGTCTGCTCATTCATTTTCTCTAACCCATTAAAGACTGAAGTTGTGTTTTCGCAACATTCCTCAAAACACTTTTTTCGCCTTCTGTATATGGTTTTTTTCTTTTTTTATATTTTGTAGATAAAACTTCATTACTTCTAGACAAAAAAGCCTGTTTCCTTCGAGCAAAAAATTTTATAAAAACAAACTATCGTTTTAAACACAACGAATCAAATAATTTTATGAAAACAGGCCAGTTTTCTAGAAACATTAGACTGGGCAAGGGAGTCAAAATGTAAGATTATTATTTTATTTTTGTTGGTATAAAGATGAATTTCTTAATACATTGCGAACGTTAGTTAAAAGCGGTGTCTTTGTGAGTATACACAGATTTTCATAAATACTGGTATTTTCTTTTACAGATACCACAAAACAACTATTCCAAAATAACGAAGAACCGAGACAATGCTTTTTAAGGTCGAATGAAATATTATAATTTATGAAGAATTGGATAAAACCAAAAAACTGGCTAAGGTGATTAATATATTTAAAAATCGATCTAAGGTTGAACGATTTCATCTCAGTTTAAATATATTAAATGCCGTATGAAGTTTTTGTCAACACATCTTTCTATAGACGAGCAAATGATACTTAAGTTTGGTATACGCTCATGCAAAATGTTTCTCAAATAAAAACCCGTTCATTTCGAGTAGAAGTTTGGTTCTTTTGTGTTCTTATGAAGAGTACTTACATCATTTTGATATGTACTCAGGAAAACTCTTAAAGACATTGTTGGATCTTGGAATAAATGGAGATGTTGCAACATCTCTTTTAAGTGTAGTGAAAGATTCTTCCAATCATTACGTATATTCGGAAACGTTCTGTTTCGCATGTTGCTGTCGCAATTGAAATGAGCTGAAATTTCATGTAAACGGAGCAATTCTTGAGTATAGATTAGAAAATGATCCTGCTATACATGGCACAATATTTGGCAATGAGCATTGCATAGATTCGATGGATCGACAGTTCTTTCATAGGTATGATACTTGATACCATTTTATTTTACTTTTGTTTATACATCTTTGATCCTCAGTGGCCAAGAGGTACTCAAGAAAAGAAAACAAATCTATATCCGTAAAGTGGTCTAAACTCATCGGATATTACATAAAACATATGCATGGTAAGGACTTTCTCCACTGTTTTATTGCAAAGCAAAAAATGGTGGCGGCCTGTTTTACGAATTTTATTTATATAACTAAATAAAATTCATGGAAATATTGTAAGATTGCTCTAGATTACAACGTTTCTCTGTCAGATAGTCAAAGAAGTGCTGCGCTGTGAATGTTGAGAGCACAGAAAGAATATTCAGAAAATTCTCAGCCTGCGTCTTCACATACTGATTGTGTTGGTCTACCACCTTTCTTTCAAAATTTAGCGTCAAGCGAAACGAGAAAGGATCTCACAAATCACATTATCTAGAAACATTTAGCAAACAAAACTAAAAGATACAAATACTGGGATAGTCAAACAATAAATGTTTGTAACAAATGTCATGTGCCTTTGTACAGTAAATGTTTCAAAGATGTATCCTAAAAGTAATTGGTTTTGATTGACGTTGTGTTTTCGCAGCATTTTGTACATTCAATAAATAAAATACCTTTTTTCTGTTACATTTTTCCCCTTAATAAGACTCTAATTCGTCAAACAATTTCCTTTGTTCATTTCTATGAAGTGAAAGTAATGCGGTCGTAAATGGGCTAATCCTTTATGGATGATCTGAAGCCTAAGAATTAGCAGAGACAACAAGAACGGGCGAGATTTAAGCGACAGAAAGTATAAATGAAGGTATTTTATTATATATTGTAATGTTAATATTACTGTGTATTCTTACTGAAGTGTAAGTTTCGTTTCAAGAAATAATATTGTGACAGTTATCTGCAGTTTACCCATGAATAGTTTTCATTTGTTATATTCTTCTCTAAACGCATCCTTCTGATATTAAATTATTATTCAGATAATTGTTCCTTACCGATTTTCGAACGATACATTTAGTGAAAACAAAGACAAACATACCCGCGGAAGTATAGTATAAGCGTGCAGTATAAATAATAGTAATATTCTGTATTAGTAAATATTCCGATTTTCTGATTTGTTCTTGAAGAAAATTCAGAAATTTGAGCAGACAAAAAATAAAGTTTCACAGTTGCATAATATTAGATAACTTATTATTTTAATGCAAATATAAACAGACGGAAACTGCATTTTACTGATCATTTCCTCCAGCCAGTGGCTGATATATATACATAAGATATAATAAAATATGATAGCTGTTTAAAAAAATAATTGGCGACCTCAAAATTAACATTCTAAACTTGGCGCTCTACCCCTAAATTCATCCTTTCTCCCAAATTTGAGATCATTCGAAATTGCGTAACGTTTTAATGCACGTACTTCTTGCCCAATCAAATAATTCTAAATCAAAACTTTCTCTCTAACTCGAACTGAAACTATCAACTTTTCCCATCTTCCTTTAAACTGCTGCATTCTCTTTCGCTTACGCTTTAATGCTGCCGACACGCTTCCTTTTCACGTTGCTGTTTATTTGCCTGAAATGATGTCGCATCTTTTTACCTGTGCATATAAAAATTATTTTTAATCAACTATATGTTAAGATATAACAAAATAGGATAGGTGCCTTAAAAAAATAAATGGCGACCTCAAAATTAGCATTCTCAATTTGGTGGTCTCCTCCTAAATTAAATCCTTTCTCCAAAATTCGAGATTATTCGAAATTACGGAACGTTTTAATGCAGGTACCTCCTGCCAAACCAAATAATTGTAAACCAAAACTTTCTCTCTAACTCGAACTGAAACTATCAACTTCTCCCATCTTGGTGCTGCTTGGTATCGTTCGAACTGCTGCGTTCTCTTTCGATTAAGCGTCCATGCTGGCAACAGGCTTCCTTTACACGCTGCTGCTTATTTGCCTGAAATATATATATTAAATATCCGTTAAATTAAAACTTGATTAAATATCCGTTATATATATAACGGATATTTAATCAATGAAATTTAAAGAAAAAAGATCATAACAGGAGATGAATTCAATCAACCTCAAGGCCACATAGTCAGAAGGAGGAACATTGAAATCAAGTGAAATCTCTTATGCTCTCTGTTCATTTCATTGTGTTTCAAAATTTCATTGAGTTTTTGAATTGGGCTAATGCTTGTTTGAAATGTTTTGGTTTTAACATTCCTTAAATTCTTTTTTGCATTTATAGGATTATTTCAAATTTATTACTTATGAATTTCAATTTTTAATCTTTGTGAAAAATTGGTTCTAAATTTCTTACTTTATGTCTTTACTGATAATTTTTCAGCATTTCATTGCGCTAAAATACTAATGCAAGATTATATCAGTTCTTTAAAAAAAGTTTTGTACATATATATAATTACAAATATGACGGAAGGATAGACAAGTATGAATATAGAGCTTTTAATATGCTTAAAGTAATTTTAGGGAAATTAAAAGTGAAACATTTGAACAATAAATAAAACATTGTTAACAGAAATAAATGCTATAAAAATATATAACAAGATGAAATATAAAGCTAACTAAAAGGAAAAAGCAAGCTGAATTGAGTTCTGACACTGCTAAATGTCCACTTAGCTTAGTAGAGCTTTGTAGAATTTAAGAACTTTTTTTTTCAAAATATTAGAAGTCTATCTTAGCCTGCCCAAAACCATAAACCTTAAAGAATCCTATCCTTCAATTTTTTAACTCTTCACTTTTCGTTTATTAAGAGTCACGAAGGCTATTGGCTTTAGTAAGAAAAGTGAAGACTTTTGTCTTTTCCATTTCTTTTCTGTATTTTTGTTTCACTAAAAAGAGAGTTTTAATTTAACATTGTACATACTGTTTCGAGACTTTTACCTATTTTACATTAATTCTAGCAGAAGTGAGCTTGCTTTTAATCAGATATTTATTTTATGTTTATTTTCTAATTACAATGAATTTATCCTTTTTGCTTCTGATATTGAAGAGTTATGTATATATTATTGCATTTTTATTCTACAACATTTATTAATTTTTCTCATAACTGGAGACAGCTGTCACGGGCTACATTATTTCCTAGTCTCTTACAGAAAGACACGCCGAAGAACTAAATACTAAAAAAAGAATAAGGAACAATAATTGAAATAATGTGAATAAATTTGCAGAAGTATAATCTGCAAGGCATGTTTCTCTATAGTCAAAATTTTTTGCAAAAAATGCTTGCTTTCAGGAGACCACAGTATTCAGAAAAAAGTTTCAGTTTTAATTAAAAATTCTATTTCTTATCTCTCTTTTACGCTAGCTTTTCAAGAACATATTTTCGAGTTCTCTTTCGTTTAGATTTCTGCCAACAGACGGCGCCAAGATCTATTTTCCTAATATTTAGATAGACATCTTTCGAATTTCTCTTTAATATTCTCACGTGGCGCATGTTTCATTTTGTCACTTTTATTCCAGCTACTGAAGAAAAAGACTCTGTTTAACCTAAGACACTATAATCCTACAAATGTACTTTCATTATATCAAATATTTGCATTTAATATCAGTTTTTTTAATTCCATGTCACTTTGACAAATTTGAATAATGAAAAATTTGTATGATTATCTTCTACACACAGATGTGGTATGAACGAAGAAGCATTTAACTTAACATTTGTAGAGTCTGCAAATATGCTCTCTATCTGCATTTCTGTATGAAACTGAAACATACTTTGCTTCAAATAAATAACGGTCAAATGTAGTTTTATCTCCGTATGACAAAATTTGTAATATACATTGTTACACTCTTCTTAACATAGAAGTACTCCGTTTTCTATCACAACTCTGTGATTAAGAAAGTGCTCAAACTGGAAACTAAACACAATAATGTAAAATTTAAAACTTAAAAAAAGCGTTTTCAGATTTTCACAATATTTTGAATAATATTCTACGTATTTCTATGGCAATCAGACATAGGTCCTGCTTTTCGTAGACACTAATCGGCAAAGTTTTATTTGAAATCTATGCCAAAACAAAGGTATTTTTTGCCTACTTTTAAACAGTGGTGTTCTCATAAAGTCAGGTTATATTTACAATTTTGTGCAACATAGACACTTGCTTAGAATTGATGTAATACGTTAATATTTCCAATGGTACATTAATATTTCCAATGATATTTAAAATATTGTAACTAAACTTAAATACGAGAATCAATATTATTAATAAATTACACCTAAATTATTTCTTCTTCTCAAATATAAAAGAAATTATTTTTATGTAACAAACATGTAGCTCTTGCAGAACGTAAAATAAAATGAAGCTTCATATTAATTAAAAGGAAATCTTGTCATCAGAGGATATTTTATAGCAAAGTTGAAAAAAGTGCTTATTAAAATGTTCTAAAGAGAATTATTAGGTTTAATAAAACGCAAAAGCAAGTAACAAATCTTGGCATTACATACAAGAAGAAGGCATTTATGAGGGGGAGGGGGTGAAAATAAAAAAGGAAAAAGAACTTAAAGTAATTTAATCCTGGGAACAGTACTTTAAGTAAGAAAAGAATATTATACGTCATTGCAACAAAACGCATTAAAATACAAAAAAAAAAATTAACTAAGAGAAAAGCAAAAGCATCTTGGACTAAATAAAAAAAACTTGAAATATCATAAACCTTGAATGCTACTAAAAGATCATAACGACAAAAAATAAGTGAAGATGCTTCCAAATGAGAAAGGATACACTCAATTTACATCAAAAATGAAAACAATAAAAATTTTAAAAAATGAAATTTCGAGTGATTAAGGAGATTAAAATCAAAGAAGAAGTAAAAACAAAAAAGTAAGAAATTACGAAATAAGAGGAGAAAAATAAATCCTCGTCTTAGTAATATATTTTTCAATTTATTTAATACGAAAGGCATTTTTGAATTCAAAATATTTTCTAGAAATTCGTACACATAAGTTCGTGTTTAATTCTAATGAAGCGTTTACAACTATTTATTTGCATATAAATGCATTAAATTTATTGTGCAATAATTGTACCTGAGTGCGAAATTAAATTAATTAATGAGTAAAGCTCAATGACCAACACAATTTTCTAGAACCTGAGAAAACATTTGTTCATTATATCGCATTAAATAAGGAGAAAGCTGTTTATGAAAAATAATGACCGATTTTGCAAGTTTTATAAAAATAATAATATTAAGGTTTACGCAAACCTCATAAAATCAAATAGTTATATTACTCCGAACTTTTGTAAGTTTGCAATAAGTGGAAATTTCACGTTTAATAGCTTTGTCTAGTGTCATAGCATTCATGAAATTCATATAGTAAACACTTTGTTCTATTAAAATAAAAACGATGTGTTGAGCTTACTTTGTTAATTGAATTGACCTTAACATGCAATTGTTTCAAAGTTCCATTGGAGCAAAAACTGGTGATAAGCTGATTATTTGATAATCATTTGAAAATATCGCTCGAAAGAAGAACATCCAGTTTAACAAATCTGAGTTACAACAATATGTCGAATAGTACTCGATATGTTAAGGCAGCAAGAATCAGCGTAATCAGAGTAATTAGCAGGCCTAGCTTCGAAGAATTAAGTATGCACCTACTTCTTCAGCTGTAGAAGTGAAAATGGCGAAAGAGAAACCTATACTGAGGCGATAACAATGAGGGAAAGAAGTCAAGTGATTGGCGCCATCTATTGATAATAAATGAAACAAACTACAAAATAATTTCTTTATTTAAACCGTCGAAACTAGTCCTGAAAATTCATAGATATTACGCTGCTTCTTGCTGCCTTAATAACTCCAATAACCTTTGCTTTACCGATTTAATAAATGTAACTGAAGCAGGGATACACGAGATAAGATTTTCGAATTATAAAAGAGACAAGTTTAATTTTGAGAGTGTGATATAATTAAACGTAGATCGGTCGGAAAATGGGAAGAATTTAATTAGCGTCAATGTTACCCTTGCTATCCTTGATTCCGAAATTTTAGAAACAAATCACATTTAGAACATCTGAATAATTAACTATCTATGTATGGAGTTGGAAGTTATTTTCAGCATCAGGTTGGGGCTATTTGTTTAGCCATGGCATGTTTGAAGACGAGTAATTTATAATCGTCTTCAAACATGATAGTCATTTCCGCATATTCACTGAAGCTGTCTAAAAGTTTCTACCCAAAAAGCCAGATAATATATTTAATATATATTTAGGTATTCTTTTCCAAAATGGGAAAAGCCAAATAATTTTCCGTTCCCAATGAATATTAATGATGTTACGATGTTTCAATTAATTTACATAATCTTTTATTCAAATGCACAAATGTAAAATCTAACAAATTAGAAAATATGATGGCAATGTATTAATTTTAAGATTTCAGAATGCAAGCAAACATTTAAACTATAAATATATGCATATCAAGCCCGGAATTAATCAGCTACTTCTTTTAATGTTCCATTTCTTTTTTCAAAGTTGTCTTCTTCCCCACACTTACCATAGCTGTGCTTTTTCTGTATGCTCTCGGATTTATCGCTTTCGCTTAATCCGAGACTAAAAGCAATTAGGTGCGTTATGTATTTGTTTGGTGTTTTTTCACTGTTTGCGTTTCTAAATTCTTCAAATCATTCCCACTTTTAGAGTTATCCAAAAAAGTATTCCATTTTTTCCCCTGCATTGCTTGTAACACAGCGGGGAAATGTTTTCTAAGCCGTATACAATCGCATACTGATATGTCACAAAATTTTTAAATTCAATCGTACGTTTTTAAGATTCTGCTTCCATTTCAAAGGATACGCTTGTCGTAATAAGTATTTTCTGCAAATAAATCGTGATATCTGAAAGAAAGAACAGAGAGGTGCATTTGAAAGATGATTTGCTTCTCTTAAACTGTCAACTAAGAAGGTCATCGAATGGTCAATAACGCCTGAATGCATAAATATTAATATTAGTCTTAAATACAAATCAACTTTTTGTTCTTGAGGTCATGGCTGGAAATCAAATGTCCGAGTGTCAACAGCATCAAGGCCTGTCTATGCGAAGCGATAAAGCTGCTCGGCGACACAATAAATTTCTCTCGTAAACTTGTTCTTTGACAGAGCTCTTCTGCAGAGTGTGGTTTTGTTCTGAAATTGCTCTGAGCTACTAAGACTACCAGGGTACGTGATGTGCTTGCTATCTAGTAGATTTCCATCGCATCGGGCAAAGAGACGACGCAAACAGTGAAAAAACAACAAACAAATACAAAACGCACCTAATTTCAGCGTAAATTGTATGGTCGTGTTTTCCCAATCCCTTTACTTCTTTACGGTCAGTTATTCTTCTCTGTACTTGCATCTATAAATGAACAATGGAGTCCGTTTCTGTTAGCTGCCTCCTAAGTTAAGTTCATAACACCTATCTTCGTACTTTTATAGTAATCCCCTCTACTCGCTTAATGTTTAATTAATCAGATGGCGACAACCTGTGCCACATACCTACGTTGCTACCAAAGACAGTATCTGAATAGTCCGCAGTAACTTTCTGGAAATCTCATAATTATCTTTATACGCTGAAGGACAGTATACCGATAAGCCAGGACTCCATTACCTAGCGTTCTCAAATGATCATCCTACATAGAATATCATCCTGGCCCCAGAGGCAATCCTCGGGGCCGCGATTCAAGCAGTGAAGCCGACGAGTCCCACTAGGTCGGGTTGCAACGTCGAGCGGCATCACCCGACTCCACCAACAGGGCCGCTTCCCCTCGGACGACCAATGAAATCTAACATATAGCTCTACCACAGCCAGAGGAGCGGACACGACAGTACCAGTACGGTTCCTACCAAGCCTGAACCAAGCTGAGAATAAACTCGGGCTCCAGTCCTGTGAAGTCAACTTATATACCCCCCGTGGTTAAGACTGCCTAAGTACAGATCCTAGCCAGTACTTCCCAGGAATTCTCCTGAGTCAACACTCGGCAGGAACGCTGAAGGACAACAATATTTTTAAAAAACCAATCTATACTTGTACCTGGACTGCGTTCAGTTTGATATTCAATGGCTTCTTCCAATATAGATACTCCGCCCTTCGCTCTCATTCCAAAATTTGGCCGTATTCTTCAAACGTTCTGATCACACTATCTGTGGTATAAGCCTGTAAGCTGTGCGTGCAACATAAGAATTGACCATTCATGTTCTGAATATCATGCAGGATATCTCTGCGTAGAGCATTGCCTCCCGTTTGCTAACCCATAGGCGGCGAGCACATTATCCATCTCCGTATTTCGGCAGTGATCTTCTTTTTGCCTGCAAATTAAACGTTTCAGATCATGATGAATCATTCTGCTGAACAACGTTGCTGCCAAAGAACGCTCTTTAGTACCACCAGATGGCTTGTCCAGGCTTCTCTACCTAAATGCATTCTGTTAGCACATTTATTATGCATCTTTAAAGACTGTAAGAGGAATTGTTAATTAACCTGTATAATATAAGGCATATAGGTTTTCATGTAACCTTTGATAAGGTTCTGTATCTGTAACTGCGAGATTGCCAATAAATTCGCGGTAGTTAATGAACAGAAAATATTCTCAATAGTCGAACTTTTTTAAAGGTGTCAGAAATGATGAAATATCAGATGTAGCCAGATGTTTCTGACAATATATACGACCTAACTACGTACCGATCCATACAGTTATTTATTACGAGTCTCGTAGCAAAGTTTAAAGCTCTTGATGTATTTTGGGGTCCTTTTAATCTGAGTATATGTATGTTGTAAAATTAAAACAAAAACTTTGATAAGACTAAAAAACTGTCGAATGTCATCACGTAAAGTTATCTTCTTTAATATACTTAAATGTAAGCATTAACATCATACAAGTGTAAAGTTTAGTTCTGAAAAACGTATATGTATTTCGAAAATTCTTTAACATTTATTTCAGTTCATATTCTTTATATTTTCAACTACGATACAAGGAAAAGTTTTCGCATACGTTTTATGAATTGTTTCATTACTTATATGCACTTGCAACGCTGAAGCATCTTTCTGAAACAAGTAATAATTTTATCTGTTAAAGAAACAATTCGATATTGATTCCGTGCAGAGAAGAACGCATCGCCTCGCAACAGCAAGTGCTGAAATGAATCCTTAGCGAATACAAACACATTTCTTCGGCGAATTTTTTATTTATATTTTGCTTGCGGAATGTCGGTGGAGCCTCATCAATAAATTCTTGGCCTTGTTTGCTATCTGATATCGGGATACCACTGATTCAACCCCTGGGACTGCCCTGCACTTTGCTCCTTATCCGATGTCACAGCTGCAAGAAATAACGAATGCGTCTCTGTTGGGTATAGTGGTAGATGGGGAAAGAAGTAATAGACAGCTGTTTTACGAGGAATGATGAGAGATTGGTAATTCGAAAAGGGAGCATCAATCTCTGAACGAAAAATTTAAGAATTTAAGTAACAGCTGTTGTAATACAAACCCAGAAACGTAAATTTAGAACTAAACGTAAATGATCTTGTAAACAAATGCAGTCGAACATCAGCTTTTATGAAATCTCGTGCCTGCAGAGTAAAGACTTATATACGGTATCGTTACAAGCCTTCACACACATTAATGCAAATTATTATTAGAAACATTGCAGGGGATTCTGAAAACCAGTTCTTATTTGTGAATTGTTACGATTCCTTATTTCTTAGTTGATTGCACTGAAGTATCGTTATTAAATATCCACAATTTTTACGATTATTATGTATAATTACAAAACTCCAGATAAATAACATTAATTCTCCACGCTTTTCTGTAAACTAATTGGTACGTATTTTATTATCTACTGCAAAAAGCTTCTAGAAATGGTAGTGAGCGCAGTGGTGACTGTTGTTCTGCATCGTAGTAAGTTACATCGTAGTTTGGAACAATTCTCTTCTTTGAATTATTCCTCCCCAACAGTAATTAATCACAGGAAACACTTTGTTTCAGTGATTGGTTTGTTGACAGGTTTGTGTGTCATCTATATGCACCAAGCCTGCAAATCCATCGACGTGAAGAATGAGTATTCCAATTTCGATGACCTAGCAAACGTGCTGCACTCACTTAGGGTTCTTAGGCAGCATCCTTAACTTGATACCGACGAGGTTTTCAACACCAGCGTGAGATGGGCAATTTTCCATCAGAAATGAAATTTTTTTGGCAGCCCTTGATCTTAAAGACATTCGTTTTGAAAGATTCAGAAAGTCATCCAAGCTTTATGATTGAAATTATAATTCACTGGTAATATTCTTAAGTTCTTTTAAAAGCGATTTACTGTTCTCTGATTCTGATACATTAAAGCCTGTTACTTTAGAATAGGCGCATCAATGCCATTTTCTCCATCCAGGCTTGATTCGTAATAAAGGTAACGTCGGTCTCGGAAAATAGTCTAGTCTCCTACTTCTCCACTTCATTTCCGTTTAACGTGTTTTGTATCATAAAACGCGCATGAATAAAAGCTGACTTGAACTACAGTCTCAAATGAGGTAAAGAAAATAAAAGTTGTGCGGTGATAGCGACACGTGTTACGATAGTAAATGAGAGAGGGTAGTGAAAAGACAGGTGTAAAATAATATACATAATATTTCAGAGTAACAAACTACACAGGTTTTATTTTCTTGTTACCAAAACATTTCTTCCTTAACATTCAATGATTTTTTCTGAAATTAGTTGATAAAATTGGCATGGAAGCACGGAAGACATCTGGTGGAACTGATGTCGAATACGGAGAGTACGAAAGAAATGTGTGTAATTCCTTAACAATTCCTTAGCTTTAGGCCTGAAATTTGTTTTGTTAGTTTTTCATACAAATCTTTAAAAAATAATCCTTTAATACTTTAAAATTTCAGCATATTATTGCAGATATAATCCGCAATCAAAAACTCTGTACTAGTGTTTATCTCTAGTGCTTTCGACATCTCCGCCTTGAAGATGAAGATTTATTTAATTTGGCAAAGTAATAATTTATTAAATAGTAATTTATTAAATCAATAGTAATTTATTAAATCAAATCATTGTTCATTGTTTTACGGTTGATAAATGAACATCTAATTTTGAAAGATAAAGAAAGAAGCCTTTTTGCTGTATTATAGGAAGATATCATTTTTATGTGCCTCAAAAAATATATCGTAATAGTCCTTTCAGATTGAAACTAATATTCCATTGAATAGCCAAATAACTGGAAACAGCCATTTATTATTTTCGAATCCTTCTTCTACAAGAAATAATGAAACAATGGAAGATTACCAATCTTTTCTATAATCTGATTTTGCACGCAAAGGAAATGTGTTATGCTTTTTAAGCAATTAAAATATGCCTTAAGACTGCAAACATCATTTGTGTAAAACTGAATTCAGAAACTTTAAATCTTTTTTCTTCAAAAATACGAAATAGCTTCTTGAGTGCACGATTTGTCATTTTCCGATTCAGGTATTGCAAGCCCTTTACTAGGAGATACTGATTCGTGAATTTATATTCCATTAAACTGAGTACTGAATCTCATTTATGAGTTTCCGGTAGGTAAGTTTATTTATAGTGAAGAAATCTTATCATAAACAGATACTACAATGTTGAGAATTTCTCCATATAGCATGTTTCAGCCCTCATTTCAGAAATTGTCAATCTGCTGCAAGTTGTCAAAAACGTATTTGACTATTACAGTTTTGATTGAGTTGAAATTTTCTTTGTGCAAATGGATAATTGGTTTATAAAATTAACTGTTAGTTTAAAAGCTACTTAAAATGCAATAAAATATCCATATCCTTTAGAATAATTAAATCTTTTATCCATTTGGAATAGAAATTATGGTAATGTTTGTAATAGAGTAAATGAAAGGAATATCATTTTAAAAGTCTTTAAGGTTTATATATGGTTTAAGAATGGTGGAATCTTTTGAAAAAATTCAATGGGGCTGACAGGTATTTAATCAAAATTAATTAGCAAAAGGTAAATGCTCGTTTGGACATAGTTCTCTAGTTTTTTCTACATCTCCCGCTTAAAGATGAAGATTTATTTAACGTGGCAAAGTAAATCAAAGAAAAACTACCCTTATAATCCTTTTCATTACTCCGCCAATGTAGGCTTCTTAAAGCCAAGCTAATAATAGGATATAAGATAGAAATCATATGATTAAGTACTTGCGAGGCAAAAGAGAAGCAGAACTGATGTAAATCTGATTCAAAATCAGGTGGTAAGTAACACTTTAAAAAACGGAAGTTAAATTAATTGAACAAAGTTACCATATTGTCAGAGAACAGATGACCAGTATGTTTTGTCTGCTACATGAAATTCAACTCTCAGAATATCATTTTGGTGCGTCCATACCAAACTATAAATCTGTTAAATTACATATTAAGCTAAATTGGCAGTCAGATGATGGGTTGCACGTGTAGTATTGCAATTTCAAATTAATGAATTAGTCAATTCATAAAGCGAGCGAGCATTTAACGATAATTTAATAGCAAGTTCATTATAATTGTCATCTGCAAACATTAATCAGCCTCCCTACAAAATTAATGTCGTTGTACATACGCCGGCTCAAACGACTTCTAACCATTTTATTAAAATGTAATGTAGAAGCCATCGTATGCTCTTTTCATTCAGAGTAAAATCTAATTTGTTTTATGATATAAATCACTGGAAAGTAGCTACACTTGACAAGAATAAACATAACATAGCTTTGATATTAGTTGAAGTTCCAGGTTTAATTTATCAGTTCTTCAAGCAAAGCTTGCATGCCTGAATTCATAAATATACATATCAGATCGTAAAAAAAAATTCATTGAGTAATTCCAAGATCTTACCGAAATAGAAGGTATTCTATAAAGGCTAAAGTTCAACTTAGAGTGTCTCCAAACAACATTAAAAACAACAAACTGCAATCTTTCAAAATCTTTCATGTAGCAGAATTCTGCTTCAAACCATTCCAGAGATGACAACCAAGTTAAAATTTGAACAAGTAAAGTAAATTATTTAGAATTTGTTCTAGCAAAATCGGTTCCAACCTTAAATGCTGTCGTCTTCTTTAGTTGAAGCTAAATGAATAACATGTACCACAAACAGAATAAGAGATCACCGGAAGTTTGAGAATTTGCTAGTAACTACAACACGATGTTCTCTATAAATGAAAGGAAAGAGAGAAATCAGATCAAGACGTAATACGTCTGTAGACTAGTGGGAAATAAGGGCAAGAATTGATGGAAATCTTAGTTGCAAGAAAATCTGGTTCACCAACTGAGGAAGTTTTTGGAAGATTTGACGTTTAAATGAGGTTTAAAGGGCTGCAACAGTGTACATGAATGAAGAAGCAAATAAATTTTCCATTGCACAAGATGTATTAAAATTACAAATGTAATGTGACGTCTACCAAAGTTCATAAAAATACCTCTACACCAGTCAACAATTTTATTCCTTCTGTAATGGACTGTAGCGTTCCACTACATACTGCAAAAGCTCAGCAGAATGTGTAGAAATCATAAACAATTGATGCGATCTGACATTTACTTAATTCAGTCTTGCTTGAAGGTATCGCCCTCATCACCCCAAAATCTGCGGTATTCTACTTCCCAAAGGCACTTTGTCACCGTACACGTGCAGCTGGAACACCAAGCTGCTTACAAACTTTATAAATTCTGGTACAGTATTCTGCATCTGCGCCGGTTCTCAGTCTGGTGACTTTAAGCAAACTACTTAACAGATTTAAATTCTTTATTTCCAGTTGGTTGGTTTCGTTTATTTGATTATGGCAAAGCTTTCGGGAGCTATCTGCCTAAGACGACGAATGCTTTCGTGGAGCGACTTTGCAAGGGAAACTGGCTCGTATACACGTTACACATGGAGAAACCACGAAAACGCCCATACAGCCAGCCCATTTGAATCTTGGACCGAGCTACTAATGTTCAGCTTTACCGCTCGGCCTCTGGCGGGCAGAAATTATTTCCATAAAATATTCTTCAGCTTCTTCCATTTTCATCACTAAATGACAACACTTGCTTTATTTCTTTTTATTAATTTTCTCTTCTCTTTCATTGCAGAAGGTATGATTGATGCCACTAATAAGTTCTGGAAAATTGTTGATCTGTCATTCCGTTTGTAGTACAAGTTCCTTTTTCAAAAATGAAGATTTTTTAAATATTCTCAATTTTAACAGTTAAATATTGTAAAAGAATAACAGAAAATAACAAAAGAACGTTAAATAATCCTTTTGAATAAAAGAAATTAAATATTAATCGCTTAGAAAACATGGATGTTCGACGAAACGTTTATTTTCAACAGCGAAGGAAAAGCATATACGATAACCAAATGTTATGTTTCAAACGATTAATTTTTCACGGCATCTAAGGCAGTTATAAAGTAAGAAGAATTTAATAACTCTCAAATAGTTTTAATTGAGAATTTTTCAGTAGTTTATCAGGAAAAGCTGTGTATATACACAGTTTTACACAGTACTGTAGAGCCCATCAGCGGCTAAATAGTAAGTCACTAAGCACTGGTAATTCGACCTAGGTTCAATTTCGAACGAAATGGCTGGCTAGCTGCATTGGCATTCTTGTGTTTTCTACATGTGTAGTGTGGATTTGAGCACCTGGAAAACCCTCCACGAAGGCATACCTCTTTAAGCAGATAGTCTTCGAATGCTTTGCTAAAATCAAATATCATTGTCACGACTACAGAAATACATGTCTATACAATGCATGCCTATATACGACACTATTTCTTTTTATTTCAAACTTCTTTCGATATGCTAATTATTTAAAGCTCCGCAGCTGGTTGAATTTCCATCAGATAGCTACGGAAAGTAATGAAATAAATAAAGAATTATTTGTTTTTCTAATCACTTATCATAAATGTATGTTCCTTAAAGTCTCGATGTCTCTTTTACTTGCGATAAATCAGAAAATGAGGAATAGGTTTTGCACCAGATTTTTAGACGTATAGTTGCAATCATTTACTTGTAATTCTATAATTGCTTGAATATAAATAATTTTTTTCAAGTCAGCATTTAACTTCCACAGAAATTTTTGAAGTACTAGTAAATGACTTCAACAATCCTGAAGATCCAACAGGGGAAAAAAACATTCTCTTTAAGGAAGTCTGCTAATCGAACTTTCATTGAGACAAACAACATTCGCATTGCAGCTTATATTAATGTTTGAGCCACTGCATTCAATAACGTTCTCTAGATCAAAGGTAATTTATCTTGATATATTTTCCGAGTTTAGTCACTGGTAAAAGACAATTGTTCAGTATGTCTGCTTTTTGGCCACTGAATTAGCGCAAGGCGTTCAGGCAGGGATCATTCAACTGCGTAAGAGATCGATGACATAGTACGCTTATCAAATATAAGACGAAGAAACGTTACTTAGGAAAATAAAATCGGATGTGGACACCACTTGAACATTAAATTATGCATATGTTTTGCTACATTTCACTTATTTCTTCGAATTATTCCAACTTAAATAACCACTCCCTCAAGACTTGAAAATGATACCAAAAACTGCGAAATTTAAAATCAAATATCTCGGTGATTTTTTGTCATACGGGAGTCAAACTTATTATAATTTACTTTTTTCATAAAGAGTGTAAAATAAACATAAGTATAGGAATCGGGAGATCAAATTAAAAGTTAGATATCGTAATTTGTCGAAATGTTTTTTAAATTTTAATTTGTTTTGTCATTAGGTTATTTCGAAGTACGAGTCATGAAAAAGGAGCAATGCCTTCGCCGGTACTCTAACCTCGGACCTCTCGAATACGCGCCGAGTGTGCTGACCATTACACTACGAAGGCATGCTAAGAAGACGGGAAAAATACCTTATATACTCCCCCTTTTAAACGGCGACTCGGGATTAGGGGACCCAATCGCCATATCCTGGTGGTGGAGAATCATCATCCACCACCTTTTTTAGTTCGGGCGCCACTTTAGAGTTATTAGATTATTTTGACGCAGGAGTTATGAAAAATGAGCTATGCCCTGGCCGGTACTCGAACCTCGGACGTCTCGAATACGCGCCGAGTGTGCTAACCACTACGCTACGAAGGCATGCGAAGGAAGCGTGAGAAATACCTTATAATATTACAGAAGCATGAATATTTTTGTCATTTAAAATATTTTTGTAAGTATATGACTACGACGAACGGTTGCGAAAATAAAGGCCGGGTAAGGAATTAAGTTGTGTATATACATACATTCATATATACGTTTGGTACTGCGAATTTCAGTAACAAAGGGAAGCGCACAGCTAGATGTTAAAGCAGTCTCATATGTAAAAGTTCAACGTTCTACAGCTAATAGTTTTTGAGTTATGTAATCTTCATATATATCAGTATGCATACCTACGTACAGATGCTTTGAAAAAAATACGTTTTGAATGTAATTTAAATCCATTTTATAATCCGTTTTGTGAAAACGAGTCTTTTATCCTGTCCGTAAGTACAGACGCCATGCAAAAAATCGTCCAAATGGATTCGAGAACGGTGAACATGGATGTTCCTGTTGTAACATGATATCCAAAATTTTTCATGGTTACAATACTTCGTTTATTTTATATAGGGAAGTAAAAAATTGCTGGTTAAAGCTATGTTCTGAATTTTAAAATAAGAATCCTATTATTTTAATATTCATCAAGTTTCTCTACGAGCTAGGATTAGATAGGCGCTAGGCTTAGAAAGAGCCTTTTTTATGTTAAAATATCTATATCCGTAAGCTAACTATGCTAGCTTAATTACGAAGAATAAAAAACGCACGTGACATTGAAATTTAAGTGGATTTCTTACATTAATCTGCCCAATATTTATTTCTAGAACTTTTAATATTCATATCCGACCTTTTCAATTTCTAATATCCTACGTTTCTCTCATTTAACTGCTGTCTTGCTCATACATTTTCCCTTTTCTCTACCCATTAATTTCTATGAACAGAAAATAGCTTACAGAACTGAACTGGAGCAAATATTTTACGATGCAATAAAGAGTTAATTTGTTTAGAATACCATTGTTATGCTTGAAACTGTCTTCTAAAAATTATTAATTATGTTGTACGTATTTTCTTCAAGATTTCGTTTCCTTTTGACTTTTATTTATCTTACTAGATGAGGTATCATAACGTAATTTACCTGAAGTGAGTACAAATCGTAAAATTTCGACGTGTTTTATCTACTTTTATTTTGCTTTCTTCTACTACTTTTACTTCGTCTACCGGCATGTCATATTGTAATACCTTCTAATCCGATCATACTTCTATAAGGAAATGCATTTATTTCCTAATGTGCAAAAAATAATGCGAGACCTTCTAAAATTCTAAGAACCCATAACTCTTCTCTGGAAATGAAGTGTTACATCGCAATCAATATAGAGGAAAAAACTGCATAAAACTCTTCTTTGATCGATGATGTTGGCGATATCTATGTAATAGCTCGCAGAGTTGATGGAAGAGAGAAACTCACTCAAATTTCTTTCTTTGCCCCAGTAATAACTTTTCCTTCTTTATTTTAAGGATACCCATTTCATGTCATTTGTGTGCCAGCTAATGGTGTAGAATCATTGTTTTACAGTTCAATTAAATCAAGTGCATATGCATTCAGTATCATTGTAGGAAACAATAGATTCGTTGCAGGATCTACATAATTGATGATAGACAAATAATGACTATTTTCTTTTATGCAAATAAACCATTTTAATTGAATTACAAATGAAATTCTCATAGATGCATTAACACAGTTTTTATAGACTGGACTGCGGGCTTTACGACTCTAAAGTGCTATTGAAATGAATTGCGAAAAAGAGAAAAATGCAGAAGTAAAAATGCGTTCATAAAAATAAAACAACAAAATAAAAATTACAGTAAACAAAATCCCAGCTGTCTTAAACGAAATATGACTATTACTAAGCATTAAAAGTATTGCAAATTATTTTTTCATCTGGAATTAACTGTGCAACAACAAGCATAAGTAAAAGCAGTTAACAACAGTAGTTCAGGTAAAATAACACGTGGAACAAATATTAATTTCGAAGTCAAATAAAAAAAATCAGCGTTATATTTGCAAATTTTCACAGACTATTTTTGATGGTTTTCCCGAACCATCTTCCTCAGCTGCCAAAGCGGTAAGCAGCTCTTGGATCGTCTCTTCTCCTACAATAAAATTCCGAGTTTCATACTTAAAGACCTCATTCTGGATATGAATTCCTGGGTTATTTACAGGGTTCCTTGCCAGTGTGGTTTAATTTACATTGGCCAAACTAAGAAAGCCTTAAAATTTCACATTAAAGGAAATGAGGCATATGTTAGGAAAAAGGAAACGCAGAAATCCTCTGTTGCCCAGCATTGTTGGTCCGAAATTCACGCTTTCCATTTTCCTGCAGCCAAAATTATTTAAAAAACATCTTCCATTGGTGAATTATATTTTCTAGAGGCGTTTCATATCCAAACAAATTATTAACTATGATTCTAAATCGAATCCATCTTTATCTTCAGCCTTAAAGGTAATTATGTTTTAGTTTTCCTGTTTCATCAATAGAAGGCACCAGTAGTTTAAATCCTGTCCAGCCATTCTTATTTTATCTTATCTTATCACTATACTTTATCTCATTCATTTGCGCTTTGGCAGCTGGGGATGATTGTTCGGTAGAAACCATCGAAACTGATCCTGTGAAAATTTGCAAATATAATGTTGAATTTTGTTGTTTGACTTCGAAATTAACAGTAGTTCAATTTATACTAATATATATTTTTTTCAATTTTTTCTAATAAAATTATAGAGTCATTAGGATTATTCTGAAGCAGGACACTTGGAAAATGAGCAATGCCCTCGCCGGGATTCGAACCTCGCACCTCTTGAATACGCGCCGAGTGCGCTGACCATTACACCACGAAGGCCTTATAAATACCTTATAAAATGCGATTCCTTTATATACGTATTTGATTAGAAACTATGCAATTAAAATGTGGACTTAGACCTGATTTTCTTTGACATAAAGAGTACCAAATACAAAGAAAGATTAATCGTATAATTAGACAAACTACAAGTATATAATGCACAAATATTTAGATTAAAGGTATAAAAATAGATAATTACACCATCCAATCATAGAAAATTAAATTGCAATAGCTAAATATACTTCTTAAGAGCGTTTTCCACTTTTAAAATATTATCCAAAAAGAGCAGGAATATTTTTCTAAAGTCATTATAATGTTTCTTGTTTTAAAATACCTAGAAAATCATTAAAACACATAATTACTAAATGTTAGCTATGTTTCTAAGTTTTTTAATGCTGACTGAGCTTGTTTCGACCATTAAATTACTATTTTATGTTAAAATGTAGCTCTTGATACTCGAAGAGGAAATTAATATAGTTTTTTGGTCGCTGTTCTTTGGTTTAATAAAAGGTACTTTTCAATCATAATTGGATTTTGAGAGTACCACACAAAGCATCGTGACTCATATTTCATTTCGATTCATAGAGTGCTGTCGAAAATCTTACGTTTGTTACGCCTGTTTGTCGACTTTATTAAATTCTTAGTACTTTAAAGAATAACTCTTTAAAGAAAGTTTTATCAAGAAATTAATCTTCTCGATTTGGAACGATTTATTTCATTATTGTGACCATTCGAGATCTTTTATATTATTTTCAAAAATTTTATCCTTTATATTTTAATTTTTTTAAATAAAAAAACTGGAATATAAATGACATAAGTTGCTATTCGAGAGTCTGCTTTTATCCAAATATTGCTAACTTTTCTTTTCTTTTAAATTGTTATATCAAATCTAATTTCAATAAAGATTTCAGTGATCGAAATTAATTCCATAACTTGAGATAAAGAATATACTTCGGAAAGAAATATATGAACATTATATTAATTTTATATTGTAACGATATAGAACAGAATTAATCATATAAGCGATAAGGTGCTTATTTTATTCGAAATAATGAAAGATATATATATATATATATATATAGGAAACATTAATAATATTCATAAAAATAATAATAATGATTACACTTTTAGGGCACATAAAGATAAATTTATGCATTAAGAATTCATGCATTAAATTTGATGTCCACTGCGAAAAACAAAAATTTGATAGTTCGATATTCAGCCGTTTTACTGGGCCGATTGACGAAATTCAAATTGCGTTTTTCATGTCTCGAAAGCGCGACTTAGAATGCATATTAGACTTATTTATAGCATTGTTTTAATATAGGTCACACAATCGGGCGTTTTCTGAAATGGCATGCTAATTATTTTCCATATTTCGATATTAAGACTCAAACTATGCTTAAATATTAAATTTTGTTAAATTTGGTGCGAAATTTACGATTAAATTTTAAAATTTATCTTGGTGGATTTTCAGTATGCACCAAGAATAATTCACTCGGCGAACTTCTTAGTTTACAGCAACCTATTTTCCTTTCCTTTTTCTTCATTGTACGGCAGCGGAGAAAATGTTACATTCATTACTTTTAAATAATTTTAACTAAATGGGTAAATCACATTTGGCGTTATTATCGCTTGTAACGATTGTGTCAAATTTCAAAACACGCCAATATATAAATTCACGTGTATCTTAGGGAATTTTCAATACAAAACTCTGATATTTTGCAAGTGTGCCTAGAAATACATCTATCTGCTTTAAGGTGATATTAAAACTTTTATAGGGTATAATACAAAAATGTTTTCGAAAAATATGTAAAAATTGTTTAAAAATATAAATTTAAAAAATAAATCATAAAAAATGTGGGAATTATATTCAAATTAAGCCCAAATTTCGAATTCTGGAAAATGGTATCAAATAAGTTTAATAAAAAAAGAGATAGTAAATAATATCTCTTTTTTAAAAATAATAAAATAATGTCAAAATAATATAATATAATAATAATAATAATAATAATAATAATAATAATTAATAAATATATGTCAGATTCAATTAACATTGATGAGCTAGCATTTTGAGAGCTAATTTGTTAAAAACGACTCGTGCGATTTTTACAAAATCGGCAGTTTGGCATAATTTGAGTCGTTAAAATCGGAATATGAAAAACAATTGGCATGTCATTTCAGAAAAATTCCGATTTTGTGTCAAAATACCTATATTAGAACAATGCTATATATATGTAATACATAAAAGTAGCGGTTTCGAGACATGGAAAATGCAAGATGAATTTCGTCTATCGGTCCAGTAGAACGGGAGATATAGAACTGTCTCCTTTTTTTTCGCAGTGTACATAATTAATCAATACTACTAATCAGAGCATGTTAAATAACTGAATACATTGCCATCATTTTCATTACAGATTTCGCCAGGAAAATGAATGAGTATGTATTTGGAACAAATTTCACAGCATTAGATCTCAGCAGCAAATTCGAACAAATTGTCAAATCTCAAAAAATGCTTGCAATCATCGTTTTAGTTCATGTAATTTATTTAGCTTTTCTGAAAAGTTTTTAGCCATGCAATATAACTCTCTTTTAAATATATGGGGAAGATGCTTTTCTTGATTCGCTTCATAATTTGTAATCGTAAACATGCTTCAATTAAAAAAGTAAAGTCTAGATGTGCTCATAACCACCGTTTAAAGATATCTTTATCCACCGGCCAGACGTGTAATGGTTAGGGAAGCCGACTGCGAAACCAAAGGGTCAGAGTTCAAATCTCGGAGAAGGTATGATTGCAACTGCCCTTCCCTTCAAGGCAGGCAACGCCTGTTAGGCCTTAGGAATGCTTCAAGAATAAAATGGTCACATTTTCTGGCCTTAGGAATAGCCAATGCCGAATAAGCAAGTGCCCACTATTAGAAAGAAAAGCAAATATCCAAGATAAAAGTATTTATAATATTATTTTAAATAGGAATATAGTAAAATCTAAAAAAAAATTACATTCCTAACAAATCACATATGAAAACCGATATTTATTGGTTTCACTACTTTTTAGATAAATAAAGCCACACATAATCATACTGTTACAAAACCTACAAATTTCTTAATAACTTACAATAACTAAAGATAATTTAATTTATTGTTGTTCAGGAAACGATTCAATTCTGAAGATAGGCTTGAACTAGAAATCAATCTCTTACTTTTATAAGTCATGCAAATTTAGATAAGCTGCAAAACATGCAATCCAGAAGAAACGTTGATAAGGGAAAGGTCGAAAGACTATAACTGAGTTGTTTATAGATTTCTGTTCAAGCTCGATTTCTGTCAAAGGAAGTGGTGTTTCCCAAGTTTCCACATGGTAAATACATTTTAATTTTCCATAAGTTGACATTTATGAAAAATATCTGGATGGAACAATTCTTTTTTTTGTAATTTTTAGCTTAATTACATCATGTAAATCAGCTAACCACTGTGAATAATCAAGTTTTCAAGCAATAGAAAAAGAACGTAAGCCATAATAACAGCAGAGATGAAGTATTATTGCTGATAGCTGATTGATTGAAAGAGGAACAATCTGCAACAGTGTGCAGAAGAGAGATAAGAACAATCGCGCGTCTTTCTTTCAGTGGTAAAATCGAAATTATTCGAAACTGGTTAGTTGTCTAAAATAAAAAAAAGCATAATAGTGCTTTTAGATAGTCTCAATAAAATTTATCGGAGAAAGCGTGTGAATGCTATGCCACGATTTGTGTTTGTTCTTCGTCTTCGAAGATGGAGATGTTGATTAAGAATTTGCAGAAAGATAGCCAAATCCATAAGTTGTTTATTATTTTATTATAGAAAGCATTAATTGTATTACGAAAGTCAGACCAACACTACACATGCGATGAAGATGTACACTCACGTTTGTGAAAATTGCAACACCAAGAAGGAATCGTCATAATTGAATGCAATTTAATACACAGTTGAGTGGTAGTGGTACAAATAAATGATTAAATGTTCAAAGCAAACAAACAAGAACAAGAGATCAGAATCAGTATTTTGTATGGCCACCACGCGCCGCAATAAGTGCTGCTACACGACGTGGCATGGAGTCAAACAAAGTTTGAATGTCTGACTGAGGAAGAGCATTCCATATCGTTTGTACGCGTACCCAAAGTTCGTCTGCAGACGCAACAGGACGAGGATCACGAGCAAGACGCCGACCAATGACATCCCACACATGTTCAATTGGCGACATATCCGGGGAACACGCAGGCCAAGGAAGAAGCTGTACCTGCTGCGCTGCAAAGAAGGATTTAACAATCCGAGCAGTATGAGGGCGGGCATTGTCCTGTTGAAATACAGCGCCTGGCAAGCTTTGAAGGAAGGGAACAGCTTCGGGCTGTAGAACTTCACGGATATACCGGTTGCTGTTCAGATTGCCCACAATTCGTAGCAATTGAGATCGTCTATGATATGCTATGGCGCCCCAGACCATAACTCCGGGTGTTCGTCCACTGTGGCGTTCGATAATGCACTCCGGAAGGTGGCGTTCACCGGCATAGCGTCTGACACGAATGCGGCCATCATGGTACCACAAATTAAAGCGGGATTCGTCAGAAAACACGACATGCTGCCAATCAGCACGCCAGTCTCTATGCTGATTGGCCCATTGTAGCCGCAGGCGGCGATGGTCGTGCGTTAGGGGGATCCTGTATAAAGGAGTCCGTGCGCGCAGTCCACACTGCAGCAGACGTCTACGAATTGATGAAGCACACAATGAAACACCTGTAGCTATTGACCACAGTGCTGCCAATTGTCTAGAGGAAGCTGTACGGTCCGTCCGCGCCATGCGGACCAGGTGTCTATCATCGCGAGCTGACGTCACATTTCGGGGTCCACTCCCGGATTTCCGAGTTGTCCGACACTCGTCCGTCCACTGCTTCCAAACGCGCATCACTGTGCTGCTGTTACGCTGCACACGAGAGGCTACTGCACGATACGACAATCCAGCTTCACGAAGGCCGATGATTCTCCCTCGTTCAAACTCTGTAAGTTGTTCAAATCTCGCTCTCTTTCGTCGACGAGGCATAAGTACAGATTGAGTTAACGTTTACCACTAGCAGATAACCACCGATAACCATACACGCCTCGCTACAGCCGTCTATTTATTCGGATCCATCAGCCGTTCAGAGGGCGCTGCTCAGCATACGCATGCGCTACGGATTTGCAATTCTAATCATTTGTATATCATGCGCTACTTTGCATTTCCTGAAAATTTCAGCTCACTCGCGTAAGTCCTTCATGGTGTTGCAATTTTCACAAACGTGAGTGTAGAAACATAATAAACTTCCAAGCCTGGACCGATAGAAGGGGTAAGCAGCCTGTTCACAACGAGTTAAGTGGCACAAAGTAACAAGAAAGTAGTAAAAGCTTTTCTTCATGTACATCAGTGATTCTCAACCTTTTTCTGTCGCGGCACAATTTTAACGATTTCCAAATTTGGCGGCACACAAAGAAAAAGATAAGTTTAAAAGTTGTTTGCTTACCTATAATACACTATGTAAAAGAGTTTATGGTAATAATTTTGAATGTAAAATAAAATAAAATGTACTACGAAAACAGCAGTAAGTTTATTAAAGGATTAATTACAAGTTAAAAATAATACTTTTAATGAGAAATTTGAGCTTGATGTTTTTTTATAATTTCATTTATATCTGGTCGAAAAAATGACAGCGTGCTACTCTCATATCGTCTTCTACGTTTAACTGTCTCGATCTTTTATTCGCTTTTATGTTGGTTAATACTGAAAATCCGAATTCACACAAATAAGATGTAGAAAACTGTAATAATATTTTTAAAGTTTTCTTTGCCATCATGGGCTAATCGCAACTATTGTTAATTCAGAATGAATTAATTGATTCTTCCGAATATTTTAAAACTCAAATCTCGATTATTAGAAAGCGAAATTAGTTCTTCTTCATTGAAAGTTAATTCAAATACAGAAGTATTCGTTATCACAAATGGATTACGAGCCCCATCAATTTTTTATATCTATATTTGGGAAATAATGAATAATTCTCTCCTCTAACGTTGTCAAGTGGTCAACATCAGTTTTATGAATAGTTTTAATAAAATCTTTTGGGACTGACGCAAGTCTTTCCAAATTGCCTTCCTGAGCATTATTCTTCCATAAAGTTACTTATTTTTGGAATCCCACCAGTTTATCTGTTGAGTTTAATATATTTTCTTTCGGCTCTTGCATACTTGAGTTTATGTTATAAAAAATAACAAAAATGTCTGATAAGTAAGCTAATCTCCCATCTGCATCAATCAGAACTTCTCAATTTATATTATATATGAACATGCGCGGAAATGCTCCGAATTGCGCTCCTCTCCAGAGCGCGAAAATCGGCTTTTATTAACTTCTTAAAAACCGAATCTCGCCAGTTCTCATGTGTACCGTATACTAGGATTAAACCCATTATAATTTTTACTATACTCATGAATTTGGTGGCACACTTTAAAAATTTGGCGGCACACTCGCTCAACAGCGGTCGAGCGGTAAAATCTCTAGTCACTTTGTTCGGTTCAGGGCTCGAATCTCGTGAACGGGTTGCCTGCACAGGTGTTTTTGTGGTTTTTCCCGTATGTATCTGGTATAAGAGCCTGTTTTCCTTGGAAATCCTCCAAGAAGGCATCCATTAGGCAGATAACCCCGGAGTGCTTTGCCACAATCAAATATGCTAAATCAAACTTAACTTTAACCGCATATGTTTATCCTAGCACCCTAGTTTAACAAAAAAAAAATTAATTTTCCTTTGCTCAAGGAGGGCTATTTTTGAATATTACGATTATCTTTTGTCACGTGTTAATCTTGATTTGTTATCTTTGAAATAGAAATATTTAAAAAGAATAGTTTATAATTTTCACAGTTATTTCATACAGCTGGAACACTTTTATGAAATTAGTATTTATAAAATAGTTTTATTTTAATTTTAAAATGGAAAATGGCTCCAAAAATTATGGAATTTGCTTCAAAAATTATGGATCTTTTATTACAATTATTGACGTATCCTTGAGATTGCATGTATAGTTACAGATACGTGACATACATATTCACCGTGGAAAATACTGAAATAATATAATCTTCAAATTTTCCAAGAAAAGAAATATGAGTCAGTGCATTTTCATTGGTCTTCCAAGGACATGTCATAGAAGACTAATAAATAGAACCATCAAGAGAAGTGCTTTGTTCGCCCGAATGTGAAATGGAGAGCCATCAATCAAATTTGACATGAATATTCGAACAATATGCGAATCGAGTTCTCGCTTCTAAATTTAGGTTATTCATATTATGAAGTTGGAAACTCAAATAACAAAGATTAGTTCGGCCAGCTGAAGTCAAACGTTAGTAAAAAAAGCGTGGATGGGGAAACTTCAAAAATTTCTAAAAAATACGTATATTCAAAATTATCTTAATTATTTAATTGATATTGCCCATTAAATTATTAAACATTTAAAATAGTTTCAGATATTAATTTTTTAAAGTCAACTAGAAAAACATACGTATGTAAAACCGTCGTGATTCCGTTTTAGTCTAAAAATACGCATATATATTATATTTAGAAAATTATACAGTTTTTTGTATTATGAAAACAATTTAATACCTTTTCTGCAAATTTTGATTTGCTAACTGAGACGCGTTAAATTTTATATTCTGTCATTAACAAGCATGAAAAAATTACGACTGACCCTGCATAACCGATGTAATTGGCATAAAACTAAATATTCTTTCCATTTTAATTACTAAGTAGAATATCAAAGTATTACGATGTTTTACTTGTAAAATAAATTTTTGCTCTACGTTAACTTAATAAAAAGACAGATTTCAAAACCAGAACACTAGCAATATTTTCATAAAATTTGCTGTAAGAAACACTTTAGCTGAATGTACACTGTGCAGAAAAAAAAAGGGACAGTTCTATATCTTCCGTTCTACTGGGCCGATAGACGAAATTCCAATGAGATACATTCCGGTGACGTCAGAGGTCACATGATGTAAGAACTGCTAATGTAAACAAACAAGCTTTTGCTGTGGTAGATGTGGTGAAAATTCGGATATTCGGCAACAGTATATTCCAACAAGCCACCAGAATATGAGATGGTATTGACAGTTTAAGAATAATACTTGCCTATATAAAGGCAACAACTTTAGATGGCCAAGTATTTCTAAAGAAACAGTTACAATACATGTTGAAAGGATTGGGATATTCATTTCTATGTACATCATAAAACCAAAACACACATTGAACATTTATAGTTTTATCAGTAAAATTTGAAAGCTTTCTACTTTATTTCATATAGTATTAATTAACTTTATTTTTTAAATTATTCCAGTACTTTTTTGAAACCTCATGAATCATTTGGAATAATAATTCTGTACACTGCAAAACGAAATGCATAAAATAATGTTCATGTATGTTGTTGTTCTACACTGAAAAGAAAAATATAATTACTATTATAATTTTAAGTCACAATTTTATCAGCCTGACAAGCACAACAAGATGGTTTTCAAAATGGTAGACTCAGATGTCTGGAACATTATAAATACAGTTGCCCTAAAACTATGTGACGATAGTGATATTAATATCATACACAGTTCAAAATTAATACATAATTTTGTACACCTTGAAATTTAATTGTTCATAACTGACTCTTAATCTACAGATAGAATAAACTTCAGATTAACATGCATTTTTTATATTAGAGTATAAATGTCAAAAAGAAAATGGTATGGATTTGCACAACTGATTTCGCCGTAATTCTAGCTGTGAAATTAATAATTTTTTGGTCATAGATATTTCTTTATTTTATAGTAAAACGCGATAAAATATACTGCATTTATGCGTATTGATTAAAACTTGATTATAATACCCACATTATTAAAACACAACGTGATGAAATTTAGTGGTATAGCATGTTCTATGGCACTGCAATTAATAAGAGAAAATTGGCTTGGTGTTAATGTTTTTGCAAATAAGCAGATCTTGCATGAATTCAACTATTTCAATAATTTAGAACAAGTATTCATGAACTATTAACAAATATTTACATTGTACAGTCTGGAAAACATTATTCAAGGTCTCGGGAATATTTTTCAACTATTGATATACACTTAACATTTCTAATAAAGTAAAAGAGGAATATTGGTAAGTATTGTGCATAAAAGAAAATTTATGAATCTTACCTCATTTTCAGAGACGTTTATAATTAATTGTTTTCTTCATTTTTGCCTTAACACAGCTTGCTATAAGTACCTTACTATCTGGCATTACTTTAAAACAAATGTTATTAACTTGTTTTTCCTTGAACAAGAGAAGACCTTTTTTATTAACATCAAGAAAAGAGAAATAACTTCCAAGAGTACTTTTTAATTTTTCACAATAGCTGTAAATTTCTAAATTAGAAAAATCTATTAATTGTAGTGGTACATCGGCTATAGACTCCATCGTAGACTGCGGACGTGCGGAGATTGTTGTTCTTAAACCACGTGACCACTTTTCCCCTCTTCTTCTCTAGCGGAATGTATCTCATTGCGTTTTTCATGTCTCGAAAGCGCGACTTAGGATATATATTAGATTTATATATAGCGTTATTCTAACATAGGTATTTTGACACAAAATGGGTCTTTTTTTAAATAACATACTAATTTTTTCCATATTTCGATTCTACGACTCAAATTATGCCTAAATATTAAATTTTGTAAAATTTGGTGCGAAATTTATGGAGAAATTCATGGCGAATTTTTTTCAGATTCCGCCAAGAATAGTTCACTTGGCGAACTTCTTAATACGTGGCAACGAATTTTCCTATCTCTTCCATTGTAAAGGAGCGGGAAAAAAGTCACATCTTTCCTACATTTTTACATTATGCAGAGCGGAAAAAAAGTCACATCGTTTTTCTTTTAAATAATTCCAGCAAAGTGCGTAAACTACATTAGATGTTATTATCGCTTTCAATAAATATGTTAAATTTCAAAACGAGCTAATATATAAATTCACACATATCTTCCAAAATTTTGATTAAAAAGCTCTAATTGTTTGTTGGTCTACTTAGAAATATATCTACTTCAAGTTAATGGTAAACATTTTATAGGTTATAGTTCAAACCTTTTTCAAAAAATTTATAAAAATTATTTAAAAATACAAAATTTAAAAATAAATCATAAAAAATGTGTGAATTTTGATTGGAGTAAACTTAAATTTCGAACTGTGAAAGAAGGAATCCAGTAAGTGTAATAAAAAATATATATTAATAAATACATACCGAACTGAATTAACATTGAGGGAGCTAAAATTTTGAGAGCTAATGTTTTAAAAACTACTCTTGCGATTTTTACAAAACTTGGCAATTTGGCATAATTTGAATCGTAGAATCGAAATAAGGAGAAGAATTGGCATGTCATTTCAGAAAAGTCCCATTTTGTGTCAAAATACTTATATTGGAACAATGCTATGTATAAATCTAATACATATCCTAAGTCGCGCCTTCGAGACATGGAAAACGCAATTTGAATTTCGTCAGTTGGCACAATAGAACGAGAGATATAGAAATGTCCCTTTTTTTGCGCAATGTACTCCAAATATTTAAAAAAAAGATGTGTAATTAAATTTCATCATCTAGCAATTGTGTTTCATCATCTAGCAAATTTGGTACTTGTGAATCTAATCATGTGAATCTAATTCATGGATAGGAAATTAACATGAATTGTTCATTAATTGGTTACGTTAAGCCGAATACTGAGGATTTAAATTCCGTAGTGAAGCATATTTCTGTGTTTAGTTGTTTCTCGTAAAATATTTGGACAATTCACAGAGGGAAATAATTTTTGGCTTCAATTCGTCTAAATACATATAGTTAAAATTTGCAGCCTTCTAACAATTTTGCACGTCATGACATTATAATTGCAACGTAACATTCCCTGGAATATCACAGATATCGTTTAACTTCCGGGAATAAAAGAGAACAAAATTATTCGTTAATAAAAAGAAAGCGGGATTCCTGTTTGTAAAAAACCAAATGAGAAAAGTGCCGAATTAGAATCAAATTCTAATGTTACAATGTTGTTAATTAGTTAATAATACATCTACATCTATTAAATATTTTTTTTAATTTAGTCTTCATTTATTTACCTAAATTGAGTAATAAAAATAAACGCAGGCAAGGCAAAAACGTAACTGTTTGAGAACAAATTAAAAAAAAGCATATTTATGTTAACATCAAAAAATTGCTAATAAGCAAATAAGAAAAATAATAGCTAATTAATATATAAATACATTAATATATAAATCTATAATCACGAAAAACATTATTTTTAGAATTAAAGTTCACCCCCTTTTTTACAAAATTTTGTACACTGAATAGAAAAGAACATATCTATGGCAAAAACTAAATTTTGTTTCACTTATGCTTGACAGTTATGAGAAATGGTATTCCTAATTAATGAACTGGGTACCTTATAAAGAATACTACGGATGAAGACTGATGGTGTAGGTTCGTTCTTATATTTGTTTCAAAGCAAACACTTAATGCTTATGATGTTTTTGTTCTTCTATGCTGATAGTTAATAGCATACATATAAAGATATCTTAGATGTTGTTGTATTTTTCTTTTATTTTATAGTGGCAAAATAAATAATAAAAAAAATCTGAAATCATTCAGATTTTATATTACGCCCAAGAAGCGTCTTATTAACGTTTTGTGTGTTACTTTTATTTATTAAACATCATGGTTTTTCGTACTGAAACCAGAAAAAAAATTCAACAGCAATATTGCAAAATAATTTAAAAAGAGCATAACTTTAGAATTTCCAATACACAGTCTCGGGCGCTGCATATAACCCTTTTTTTCGTACAGCATTGCAATTGTTCGCTCTGAAATCCTTGAGTTTGTTAATCAAAAATCCTTATGTTTCGCAAAATATAAAATAGATAGTCAAAGAGATTCCAAATGTGGGCAGATGCCCATATTCTTATGGAGAACTTACATACCTTCATGCAGATTTTTCATTATTTAGTTTCTTCAAATATAATGCAAGGCTGTAATATTTAGTGGTAACAATTTGAAAAGCGAAATGCCATTTATCGTGAAACGCCGCAAAATGCCAAAACGAAATTAATAACCCTTTAGGCTAATAATATGATAAGACGATGATGATGATGATAATGATACTTGCAATCATCATTTAATTTTATGTATAGAATAACAAATTAATAGTGTAAATTTTATACTATTAACTTATTTTAAGAGTTGCTGAAAGCTTTGTTTCCGTGTATGTTCATATAATATTTTATAATTCACCAAAATTCCCTTGAATAAATTCTTAGAAACGCGTTTAAATGCCCACCCAACTAATTTATTAAAAAATGTAAAATAATAATGTAATTCTTATTTAATAAATTGATAAAAAATGACTCTATTATTTTACTGTTTAAAATTCTGAACTGAAATGAAGATAATTTAAATCTCTAAATGCTGAGTTAAAATTAGTATTAAAACTGCACAGGAAGTATTTATTAGTAGATTACTGAATTACCAAAACGATTTCACTACACCAATGAACGAGAAGGTATTGCAATTAAAATATCCAGCTTGCACATTTTAGAGCAAAATAATAAGCAAATTAAACATCATATTGTTTTTATAAAATACAATAGTTTTACATCCCGGTTGTACAGAGGCTTTTCGTACATTTTTAGACGATTTGCTCTGCTCGAAAACATGTGTCTACTTTGAATTTTTTTAACTGCAACTATATTTTTGAAAATATAAAATATCGTCTGCACTTGACAGTTTTGATTTTGTGCAAAGTGGCGCTTTTAAAGAAGCAATGGATGGAAGGCTATTGTTTGTGCTCTTTCCGAAGAAAATTATTCTTATCCAGTTATTAAAAAACGCTGTGAAAGCCACGAATTTTCGATATCTAAAGCCACGATAGGTAGTATTGTCAACAAAAAATGAAAAACGAAAACGTCGAAGTTTGGATTCCAAGTAGAAGAATCGTTTTAAATACATACTATCCAAGAAGGAAACTTAATGTTTTGAATGTTGCAAAAGTAAGATCTGTAATGTTAAAGGAAAATACGCTAAGCCAAAGAACAGTTGCAGCATAACTAAAATGATCAATTCCAACTGCAAACAAAGTGATTAATACTGATTTAAATTTTAAAAAGGCGAAAAAACATCAAGTGTATCTTCTTTCTCCACGGCATTTCACTGAACGCAGAACTCTCTGCAGAATTCTTTATAAGAAACATATATCCGAATAAAATTGGAAAACTGTTGTCGCAATACATGAATCTTGGGTATATTTAAATGGCTACAATAAAAATGATCCATTTAGTATAATCACAGAGGCGAAACAAATCTTAAAACGTGCTTCAAAGAAACTGAAGAAAGATTTTCAAATGAATTTGTGATTGTTGTTGGATTTTCATATAACGGAAACTTAAAAATGAAGAGAGTGTATAATAAAAATGTTAAGATCAACTTCACATATTATCAGAAAGATATTTTATACCGAGTTTTTTTAAATACGAAATACCTTCTCTTTACCCACAATATCATCAATCACTAAACTGCATCAAAACAAAGCAAGCAACCGCACGTCAAATTTCACTGTTAATTTCCTGGGAAAAAAGGAATAAGAAATGGATATCAGGACCACTACCCTTCACTTATACTCCTACTAAATTACTTCATGCATCATCGATGGATTTTTGCACTTTTGGTCTTTTAAAAAGCGAATTGTTCAAACGTCGACCTACAACTCTTCTTGGAAAGCTGTTCGAGAGGAATGGGATAAAACACCTCTTCCGCTTTTACAAAAGGCTCTTTTGTTTATTGAAATTACGATATTAGTTGTAGAAATTAGGGTATAGAAAGGTAATGAAGAATAAGGGTTATGAAACAGAAAATTCAGAACACAAAACTTTTATGTAAAATATTTCTGTAACTGCAATGAAACTCATCTAAAAACATACTTTCTATGCAAAAGAAGTGGTAGAAAATTAATTATGCGTACATATTTTCAGAATAACTATGTCGTGTTAAATGTAACAGTTAGTCTATATATAATATGCAAAGAAAATATATAAGCCGCCGAGACGGTATAAGTGGGTAGGGGAGGCTATTGCGATACCGAAGGGCTCGGGTTCGAATCCCGGAAAAGGCATGGATGTCTGTAACTGTAGTGTCTTTGCGGCATGTGACACTCTAAATACATGGCGAGCAGAAAGCCCTCTGGAGAGGTTGTTGGTGGGACAGACCCTCGGACCTGTCCCGCCGGGGTGATCTCTATCAAAATTGGGGTGGGATCAAGCGAAGTCGTATTGTCACCTCTACGGTGCTCAAAACTGTAGCCAACGACAGGCGCAATCGTGCTCTCCTTGCCACAATGAATTTCGTGGGATTATTCTGATGTTACTGCCAGACAAGTGAGATAAGTCACAACACACAGAATAATATATAAGGATTCATAAAACATCAAAATCAAAACTCTAAGTTAGTATGCATCACAAGGCACATCCTAGTAATTTTCAAAATAAACTGCTTTCATAATGCGAAAGAATTTTCGCCAGTTAGCCACGACGGTTAATCATAATAAAAATTAATCTAAAGTGTCAAAAACAATAATTAAATATTCATTTGCAGCAGGCTAATAAGAAGACGAATAGAACTGTAGTTGCTCACTTGCAGATGTTCATATAAATAATTGTTTTCTAGCGTAATAAGAAAGCCCTTGAGCAATAAAATGCTTCACTTTCTCAAAAACATTTCTCAAAATGTTTCGTTTATTCTACGTTATTTCAAAATAAAAGCACAAAATATTTTCAAAGTAAATCATATTTAAATAAAATAGAGCAATTTATAGCAGAAGAAGAGTAAAACAAAATGCAGCAAAATATAATAATATATTAAAGTTATTGAATGATTAGAAGATCCTGATTACCATTTTTAATTAACATAACTAGCAGATGGATGGTTCCATAGAGATTCACATGCAGATGCTTAAAAAAATTATCATTTACTAACATAAGAATAACGCATAAGAATAATGCATAAGAATAAAATAGACATAAGAATAAACATAAGATTTATTTTCCATTCTTTAAGTACAGAATATTTATTTTCATTTTAAATGCAAAGAAAAAATAAAGTACAATAATAAATACAAAATAAAATGTAACAATGGGAAAAGCCAATACTTAAATTGCAAATGCTATCGAATTACTTAAATCTTTATTTATTTACTTAAATGTTTTCTTTTGGAAAGTAGAGTACCTCTCATAATGAAATATCTACTTAAAGTGAAACCATCATCAACAGAATCCTGTTGCATTAGACAACTGTTCTCGAAACTACTTTTTCTAATTTAGCTTATAAACGCGTAAACTGTCTCGCTGACTTCTAAGTCCAGTATCATTAAGGTTAAACGCCAGCTTCCGGGGAAAGGCGCCAAGGGAGTGTTAAGTTGCCTTTACAAAGCCCGGAATTAAAGCAACGTAAGGGGTCACTTAAAACCTTGATTTAGTCCAAGAAGATTACAGGTTCTGGAAATCATGAAATAATGGATTAGGCACATTTATCAACGGAGTGATTCTAATTATCGTCAAGCGAAAGTTAACAGGGTAGCGGTATTGAACACTTCTTTGCAATATAAAGAAAGCAAATCATTCTGAAAAAATATTTGAAAGTCCACTATGAACCTCGATTATCAAATAAATCAAAGAATAGGGTTCCTTTATATTGTGCAACTGTATTTTTATAAAATTCTGTGATTTATTTCATTTGTCTGACATTAACATCAGAAAAAGTACGCGAATTCTTTCGTGGTAAGAAGCACTGCACTCTTTCTTTGCATGGGCTTTGTACATATTAAGAGAGTCGTCCAGATGGTATAGTGGTTAGGGGATCGTACTGCGGTACCGAAGGGCCCGGGTTCACATGGATGTTTATAAATGTATAGTGTCTGAGCAGCATGGAGTCATTCTAAATATGCGGGAAAGTCCCATAGAGAGGATGTAGTAGAGAAGGCAGAATTCTGACCCATCCTGGTGGGGTGCTCTCCATCGAGATTAGAGGCGGAACTGAGCGAAGTCGTACTGTCACCTGTACGGTGTTCACGGCTTTTGTCAAAGACAGGCACAATCTTTCACTTCTTGCCAAGATGAATTTCGTGGGTGTATTCTGATATTGCTGTCAGGCAAGTGAGATAAGTCACAATACAAGACATCTTAGAGATTACAGTAATACTATGCCTAGGTCTGTACAAGTTTTGAAAAGAAATAGATCATATGGTCTCTGACTTCTTTTTCTCCAGTACCAAAGCCCTCGAGAGGACTTTGTATGTAATACGTACAGTATGTATTTTAAGTGCCCGCATATCTCAAAGATTATACATTTATAAACATCCAAACTTTCACCGAGTTTCGAACCTGAGTTCATTAATGCGGCAGCCAGTATCGCTAACCATTAGACCAGCCAGGTGGCCCATGTAAACAGTAGAAAAGTTTACAATAAAACTAGTAATTTGAAACATTTTAATTTTAAATTTAGTAAATAGAAGTTTATGCTTTTGCTGTTTATATACATCAATTTCATCTAATATAACCATGCATATAACTCTTGAACATTCGCTAACTTGAACATTTGCTTATTCAAGAATAGGAAATATTTGTAAATTTTGTTCTTAAATGATGGTTAGTCAAGTTCTGATTATCCGGGAATTGATTAACCAGGTTACCGATTAATCGAGTCTTCTCTAAAAACAAAATGAATTTGGTTTACTTCAGGATGCCGGAAACTTTATTATCACGAACTATCAGGATGAAACAAAACTGTCTACTGAAAGTATGAACTAAGTCTACTAAACTCTTTTCTAAACTAAACTACTAAACTACTACTCTGTCTACTAAAAGTATGAAAGTAATATTCAAATTAGTGAACGAAAATAAATTAACTTATAATAGTTACATAGTAAATGATACCAAAGTATATATGAATTGCACACAACAGTATGTAGTGCAATTACATGGAATTCTGACTGTATAAACTTTGACATATGATTCATTAAAAATAAATCCTAAATATTAAATAAATAAATAAATAAAATCCAGAGTTATTTAATCTTCTTTTTGCAATAACCACCACTGAAAAGCAGACAGGATGAAACAGACAGGGAAAGGAAGGATGTGCATGCTTGAAAGAGAGAAAATTTTAAAAAATTAATGTAATATATGTAACTAAATGAATTTATTCACCAGATTAAACTGCTCGAACATACAGTCCAAATTTTTTAAGAGTAATTTACTGTTGCTTATTGTAATTCTTCTTTTTAATTTCTGTTAACATTTTAGCTTCGATTTATTTAACTATGATATCGAATAAACCGGCCGTGAGTACCGCCTCCGATGTTACCGCAACTAATCGTTTAATCAGAACTGAACTGTGCAATAATCTTAAAAAGTTATCTGACCAAATCTGGCATTCTTAGCCAAAATGCTTTCGTTAATTATTTATATTCAGTTGACATTTCGAAAATTCCTTTAACATCACATGATGAGTATTTTAATACCAAACTTTAAAATAAAAACTACATAAGATCTCATACAAATTAAATTTAATTTATTGATTACCTGTTTCGAATTCTTATAGTATTCATAATTAGAAAAGCTACCTAAAGGTGTAATTTGTGGCAAATAGTCACCTTTGCTAAAGGGATTTGTATGTATTTAACGGGGGCAGATTTAAATAAAGACGAAGCCATTAAATGTTACATTGATTGTGCTTCTTTTTCTAGACGTAACCTTTCTTTTAAATAAAATTTGCTCACGGAGACTTTTATTTGTTAAAAGTAAAACGCCTGTTTTATACAAATAGATACAATTAGGCATTAATTCTCTTTACTTAAAAGTCCTGCCAAAATGGCTATTTTATTTTCCATCTTAATTGTTACTTGCCGTTACAAAGCATGGCAAAGTACTCAAAAAATAATTCTAGCAAAGTTGTCGCGTCGAAATTCAATTAAATCCTCGTAAAGCACTTTCCATTAGGCAAATAACCTGTAAATGAGATTTGTTCGTTCAGTTAGGAATTACTTTGGATGAAGAATGGAAGCACGCTATTTCAAAATTAAAATAAACTGTTATTTCCTTTACCACATGCTTTTATTTTAGTGAGGATTGAGCGGCGATGTTTTGAAATATGCTGCCTGCTCATTTTTAAGGAAGCTAAATAAATTACATTTCTTTAACAATTTACACATCTTTTTCTCGGTGTTTTATCTCATATTTCTTTTCAAAATATATGACTAATTTTTATGTTGATCATTTTTTTACTAAAATAGCCAAAAAATAAATTTTACAATATGTTAATTCCTTTCGTATAAAATTTTACATTTTGTACAGTGATATATTTATATTTTATCCAGTTCTTTACTGTTGTCTTCGTGGGAGTTCCAACTAGCTTAGATACCCATTTCTTGATTAAATCTTTCTTTTCTTTACTCTTTCTTTTTAACTTAATCCTGCAGATAGATATTTATCCTAAATCCTCAAGATATAGATTTATCGCACTTAGATAGACATACACTAAGCCGAGGTGTGTATTAGGTGCAGAACTTGAATGTTAGTACGTGGAGAATACTGCGTTTGTAAGTATCATATTCTCTTTTCCTTAATAATCCGAGTTTTTTACTTCATTCGGCAGTCACTATCAAAATTATTAATTATTTTTAGTTAGTATACTCTGAGCTCTGATTTCTTTATTCTATTTCAAAGTTTCGGTTCTGCAAGTTACCGTAGACCTCCAAATTTCAATATTCGTTTCGATTATTCTGTGATTACTAGAGCCAAATATTCATTTTAGTTGGAATTTAGTCTGCTGTATGTGTTATTATGATTAGCAGTTATAATACATTACTATAATTAATGAAATATTAGTGCAAACACATAGTTCCTAAACGTTAGGTCAGTAAGTTAAATTAGAATGAATCACACAAAGGCTAGAAATTTATATACGTGATAGATTAGATTACTCAGCTTACTGTATTCAAAGAAAAAGCGTTCTACGCTAATACATAACGAATATTACGTTTTCATATGCAAAATAAAAGATAATACGTGTATAACCTCTAAAATCCATATACTATGTTGTCTTTATATTAAACTTTAATGTGGGTAGTATGCTGCTTATTTTATAATTTATTTAACTATAAAAGCATTAACCCATATTTCCTCATCGTTCTAAAAATAGGAAAGCACACATAAATGGTCTTTGTATAAAATCTTTAGAGTCATTTAACTATATATTTGCCTCTATCGCAAGTTAGAATTAATTTACATATTTTTTATTAATTTTTTTAAATTGAGATTTTTGCAGATTTTTTGCTTATGTTTCCAACGTACAAGTTTATTAAATTTTTGAGCTGAAAGAGAAACATATATATATATACATATATACATTTACTGAGATAATATTCCATACTTTTATACCAGTAAAAACATTATCAAAAGATTCTACCTGAAAGATAAATTTTCCTTCCATTTTTAACTGTTCTAAAAATAGGAAGACGGTAAAATCCATTACTTCCAAATCCCCATCAGTTTTTGAAGGTGAACTTTCCTGTGTCTGTTACATTTCAAACATGAAATTAATTTGTATTCTGAAATTCATCGAAGTAAACTAAATTTCTCTCTTTTTCGCACGCTTGAATTTTGGGGAAGAATAAAAGTCCATATACACAAAAGAAGAAACCAACTAAGAAAATCGTAAATAAACCATTATCTCATACAGCTGTCTAGAATTTGTTGTCAATAATTACAAAACCTGAGATACATAAGATTTATATGGATAATTTCTTTACTTCCCATGAAATATTATCCGTTCTTGTAAATAAAAACGTCTTTGCTACAGGCACTGTTAGACAGCACAGTATATATAAATATCGACCTCTAAAACAGTTTCAAAAATGAACAGGGCTCTTCAGATAGCAGTTTTGATTCAAAACACAAAGTTGCAGCAGTTCGATGGAATTACAATCATGTTGTTTCAGTAATGTCCAGTTTCAAAGAAACAAAACGTGTCAACCATGGAAAGAAGAGTAAAAGATGTCAGAAAACAGGTAAAGAAACCAATGTGCGTTATACCTTACAATAAATATAAAAACGGAGTTGGCCTATTTGGTAATCCTGCAGCAGCTTATATTACTTCAATTCAAAGAAAGAAAGGATACCGGCCTTTATTTCTTAATGCGTTTGAAACAGCATTTGTTGTTTCATGGAAGCTTAATCAGTTATTTAGTGGTGATATAGATTGCTTGATTTTTGAAGATACGTAAGAGTTGCTTATTCGAGACTTTCTATTCCAAGCAAAACATTTTGCTGTTGAACTGGGTGAAGCATGTTATTTTGCAAAAACCGGTAAAATAGACAAAGAAGATGCCTTGGACAGCAAAACCAACAACTTAACAAGACTTGCACAGCAAAACAACTTGACAAGACAACTTAACAAGACTTGCAGAGCAAAACCAACAACTTGACAAGACAACTTAACAAGGCTTGCACAGCAAAACCAACAACTTGACAAGACGACTTAATGAGACTTGCTCAGCAAAACCAACAACTATTCGTAAAAAATATAATTTGGGACTATGCTTAAGATGCTTTCTCCCATTACACCTAAGTAGCAATGATACCATTGTTCTATTTTTAGGACAAGCTGTATTGATCAAACTAATAAAAATTTGTTATGCGTTTTGATTTTATACGCATACGTAGACTTAAAGAAACACGTATTTAAAAATTTTTGAAAAAGTATTAATTTTTTCAACGTTTGGTATGATATGGGTTAAGCTCGACTTCATATTTCATTTACGAATTACAAAACATTTATATTAGCTAGAGTAAGCTGATAAAATTAGTTTTGCAATTTATTAATTATGCATCATTTAATTTTATGAACGTGATATGAGCTCATATTTTCGCTATCTTAAGAAATTGATTGGAAAAATTTTGATTTTTATTTCATTCATTTAATTTGTTGAAAAATTAATTAACTTTTAAAGAAATAACCTCAAGGCTTTCTAAGCTCTTATTTTATCAAAAATCACCCTGAGCAAGTAAGTCAATCTATTTAAACATGCATATAAATTACTCAAATCATTAACAGTTACGCAGAATTTTGAATTTTATATAATCATTATCAGCACTAAAGTAATTAATGATGAAAATATTATCAGGATCTTAAAATCCAAAATTTTGCTACATTTAAAGCCTTTCCTGAGCTGTATAAATATGAATAACCAAGTGTTAATTTATGCTGCATTAGCTAAGCTTAAATATAATTTTAATGCTTGCTATTTTCTGTTATAATTCTGTAATTATCACATTCAAGTTTAACCTAAAGCTAAATTAGACGACGTTTATTCCTCAATCGGGAATTTAAAATAATACGTTTTTCATGGTACATTCATTAATTTTCATTAAAATAATTCAACTGGTAATCACAAAATTTTAATTCAATTGGTAATCACTAAATTTGATTCGAATTTAGTTTTAGTTTTATTTTTATAAACATCCACATGTCAAGTCTTTGACTGAGAGCATTACCTTATATGACCTAGGAATTGAACTTGAAACTCAGTTATAGAATTCTAGAAACACCCGTTCATTTAATTTATAACTATCGGGTTATTACGACAGTTTTTCGCCAAAAAACGTTCTTAATAAAGTTCTTTCTTAATAAAAAAAACATGAAAGCAGTAACTTTAGTGCGGGTAGCAATCACCACACAAATCTAGGCCAAAGTTTTCGTAGTTTTTCAAATCCTTGGTAGCCTCAAGTCGCAAACCAGATCAACCTCATTTCGGCAGAATGGAAGATAGTACCAACAAGATGTAACTGCAGGTGAGAAAACAGGTAGTGGCCCGAAGAAGGGATGTCAGGACTATATAGCAGGTGTGGCGAAAGATCAGTTTCGATTCCGTAGAATTCAACCAGTGCACTTGCATTATCTTGATAGAACATTACCTATTTGCAGGGGAAGAGTTCAATGTCTTTCATTAATAACAGCGTCAACACGGACCAACATCTCACTGTACATCTTACTGTCGAGGGTTTTACCTTTTCCCAAACACTCTTTATGGAAACAATGGCTTTCTCACTGGACACGAAGCATGATCTCTTTGTTAGTGAAATTGTGCATTATGACGATGCCGACGGCAGCACCAGGCGCAGACCAATCAGTTTTTCTGCCTGTTTTACTGAAGTAAATCCACTTTTTTATCACAAGTGACTCTCCTATCCAGAATTTTGTCTTTGCATTGATATTCGAGCAGATTAGTGTAGGATCGAACATATCTGTCCGTATCTGCTTGAATCAGCTCATGGGGCACCCAGCGATTGAACTCTACGTCAAGTTTATGTGATGCATAGGGCGACTAATGGGCATTGCACTAACGTCTAACTCCTTAGCAAGCTCTCATTTGGTTGCATCCTGATATTCTTCCACAACTTGTCGCAGACGGGCCTCATCAACATCAGTAGGCCGGCGACAGGCTGTGCTACTTAAATGTCATAGTCCTTGTTTTTGATCTTTCGGTTCCAAACCTTAATAATGTCATATGATACAGTATTATTACTTTAAGCTGTACACATGATTTGGTGACATTTTGTCTCTGACATTTTGCAAAACAGCTGGAAATAAGTAATGATTCTAATCTGCTAGTGTGATAGTTCATTTCAGACATCTTGTACTTAACGAAAACTACATGCTTTTTTACAAATTTCTCAACATAATGCTCTAAAGCAAGTCTCTTTCTTTCAAATGCTAAAAATCGTTTGAAAAATATGATTATACACGCCAACACGAACTGGCTGTGCAGAAGATATTTGCAATGGCCTGAAGCTTTCGTTAAAACCCGATACACACAACAGAAAATTATGGATATGTACTCCATTACCGTAATTAATAAAAGAAGTTTCTAGCTTCGTATGTTTCGCTTCTTAAAAGAGAACGGCTTGGTATTAGGGTTCATGTGGTACAATCTGCTAAGCAAATTTGGATTTTAGATTTTACTTCAGCTTAAAGATTGATTTAACTGCCAATCGGGATATTCAAGATCTAATATTAATATACATTTAATATCAATATATTTACTCTATTGAGTCAACGAGTGACTGAGTGGTTAAGACCGCTGAATTCTATCAGGTTCAAATTCTAGACGACGTGTTGACTGCATAGCTGTTTTCATGATTTTCTCTAAACGGAAATAAAAAGATGACAGTTTCATTTAGATGGTCCGCCAGGAATGCGTCTGTTCCCTCAAGTAGATAGTTCTCATGTACTTAGCCATGTTCAAATAACCTAGTAAATTTATCCTTTATATCACAGAACATCCATCAACATATTACACAGAAAATTACTTGTTTAAATTTATTCAAATATTGCAGCAGTATCTCGGATGATTATGCAGATTTTAAATGTGTACAGATGATTTAGTACAAGTCAAATGAAATTCTGGTCACTTTTGCTAGTCACGATGAATTCAAATTAGTTAAACATACTGATTAGAAGTGTCAACGAAGGAATAGGAAACAAATGATATATTTTACAGATCATTTTGTTACAGCACAGGGCACAAGTTAAAACTTCCTGTCCAGAAGAATGTCTTTTAACTTCCCCTTTTTGAAATTCCAGCAGCGTTCAGATCGCGTGATATCAAACATGTATCTAAGTACGACAAAGAACAGCAGCGAGTGCGAACAAAGGTCGCGCTAGCGGAGTTGTAGTAAAAATGTAGTATATGCAACAACGCCTTCAAGTTATGTCTCTTCCTGCGTGAAAACTCAATATGCAGCTGCGGCTTTATGAGAATTTTTTGAGTCAAATAACAAATCACTTTTTATTCGCCATTTTTGTCCTAAGGTAATGAGACTGTATGTGATCAGAAATGGCGCTCGCTTCATCTAAATATCAATACAAACTTGTTTCACCGAATATCGATCCCGATGGCTTTATTTATGTATAATGTGAGCCATATTGAGAAAAAATTACAAATGGGTATAAGAAATATTTATGAAAAGAAATGAGGTAAGAATTCTAAGAAATTTCCGACTAATCTAAGAAAATGTTATAAAAGTGAGTGAATGCAAAGCACTGCGACAATTTCTCGCCAATGTGTTAACATTATAAGAGAGTAAGATATTAATTAAGTATTTTGGAAATGTTATGCATATTATCTTAAATTTATCTGCCACGCTTGAGATATTTTTTATTTCAAAACATATAGTTTGATAATATTTATTTGAGATATTTACGATATATTTCCTAGACAATCTTGAAATTCATTAATAAAATGTCAAGTTCTTCGTCACGATTGACATCCTCAACAATAAATGAATATCGCACTTCCTAGCTTTAGAACATTTTCTTATCGTCATTTATTATAGCTTGGAATCTACATAAAGCTGTTCACTAGCTAAAGAAGTTCTAAGCAGTTTCTAAAGCTCACTGTGTGATCTCCATGACAATTATAATATCCGATTTATCAATTTTATGATGGAAAATTTTGTTTCGTTTGATGATTCTGAAATATATTACGCAAAGGAGTTTTGAATTACAAACTTGTTAGATATGATTCTAAAACTGAAAACTGCGACACTTATCAATAACATTTTGGTTCTGCAAATCTCTACTTTAACCACACAGTGCAATAAGTATTTCATATCAAAGATACTCTAAGATTAGGTTCCTAAAAAATTGTGTTTGGAAATAAAATAAAAGTCTTCTAATTTTAACTTGAATAACTTGTTCCATCTTGAACACATTATACTCAGAATAATATACGTTTAAGATATTTCATAACGATATCATATCATCGTTCAGATATTTCATAACGATTCATTTATTATATTATTTTATCTTCTATTTCCAGATAAATTTACACTTTTCCATTTCAATTTGTAATCCTTTGATTATATGTTTCAAATGTTTGCACTTGCTTGTTGTCATAAGAGGATTTGTTGTTAAGTGATTTAATGAAGCTTAGATGTCATATGTTTTCAGCGTCAGAAGAGAGATTTAATTCTACAAATTTTCTAGAAGCTTTACAATCAATTTACGTTTCATTCTCTCGTGATAAGACCATAATTTGTGTACGATAAAGGTAAGAAAAGGTTATGCGATTTGCTACAAATTTGATCCACTAATGAGATAAAATATATCAATGAGTAATCTAAAATTTGAACTTTAGCATATACGTTTTTATATCAGTTGCAGAAAAATTATGTTTTTAGAGAAGAATGCGTAGACATTTTCTGTGTTTAATATAACCATCATTATTATATAGATGTAATCTCTCCGAAATCTATCAAGAACTTATTTAGCTATGTGATCTAAGTTCAATTTGATAACACAAAACAGACTTCTGTAGAGCTTCAATCAGATATAATAATGATTTCCTTCCATTAAAGGTCAAATTCTAATTAATGTTCCTTAAACTTGAAGACGATAACGCGTACATTCATCAAAGTAATATAAATTTTTTCTCTGATCCAGATCATATTTTAAAATTTTCCAGCGAATCACATTTTTTATATATTAATAATATCTTGTTCAATGGACAAACATTTGACGGCAATAAACATCTTTTAATCGGTATTATCAATGGTGACAAAAAGTTTCATGTTATTAACACTAGCATGGTTTAGCTAAGTAAATTTTTAAGTTGAGCTATACTGTAAATAAAGAGTTAGGAAAAAAGAAACTTTCAGCAAATCTTAGATGAAAATATCACAGTGAAATTCTTAAACTAATTTAAAAAGCAGTTTATAAGGTATTTCTCCCGCCTTTTTCCCTTGCCTTAGTGGTGTAGTGGTCACCACGCTCGAGGCGTAACCGAAAGGTCCGTGGTCCGATTCCCAGCGAAGGCATTGCTCATTTTTCATTCTTCCGCTTCCAAAAAATCCTAATGACTCTACACTGGCGCCCGAACTAAAAAGGTTGTAGATGATGATTCTTCACTACCGGATTTGGCGGTTGGGTCCCCAAAATCCCAGTCGCCTTTAAAAGGAGGAGTATATAAGGTATTTCTCTCACCTTCTTCGCATGCTTTCGTGGTGTAGTGGTCAGCACGCTCGACGCTTAACCGAGAGTTCCGCGGATCGATTCCCGGCCAAGCAGCTTCTCATTTTTCATTCTTCCGCTTCCAAAAAATCCTAATGACTCTACGAGTTTTGCAAGAATCTTCGTTCTAAAACGTATCCGAAAGGCACCAAGCAAAAAAAAAAAAAAACACCTTTGTAATAATTTCCTACAAATTAAATTATTTGCTCTCTGTTATCTACCTTTGTGTTAGATGTGTTATATTTGCATGACAATTAATATAATTTAAAGTTATCTACCTTTGTGTTAGATGTGTTATATTTGCATGACAATTAATATAATTTAAAAAGCAATTATATTAATTAATAAAATTTGCAAATATGACACAAAAATTACATGTATTTTCATAACCGAATGGAAATTTTTTCTACAAATTAATGTTTTTTTGTTTTCTTATTTTATTTATTTTTCTGGTTTCAAATTCGAAAAACCTAAAAAATCAAGCACTGAATGATGCAGGGTTTACATGATATGTATTATCTAAATTTGTAGCTGAAAGAAAAAAACATCAAATATCATATCAATTAAACATACATGTGTTATATTTGCGACCTTGCGAAGAATATCTGGTACACACGCACATTCAAAAATGAATAAATAAATAATTAAAAATTTTAAAAATTTTAAAAATACCCTAGTAGAAATGTTTGCTCGGAAGATTAACTTTTATTATCCTTTCGCTTTGAAATATGAACCTTTTGTTCCTAATAAAGGCCCTCCATCTATGAGAATAAAGTCAGCGCTACTTTTCAAGTCTATAGGTTCTTAAATAAATTGCTTAATCTATGAGAATAAAGTCAGCGCTACTTTTCAAGTCTATAGGTTCTTAAATAAATTGCTTAATTCAAATTGTGCAAGACTTACGAAAAATATTGTGAAAGACCTAGGAAATGCATTCTGTTTTCTTTTTAGGAACATTATATCTGTCTTAGTTGTGGTGAAACCTTAACAACACATTATAAAGTATTTCTCCCGTCTTCTTAGCATGCCTTCGTGGTGTAGTGGTCAGCACTTCGGCGCGTATTCGAGAGGTCTGTGCTTCGAAACCCGGCGAGGGCAGTGCTCAATTTTTTATCTCTCCTGCTTTCAAAAAATATCTTAATGACTCTACAGTGGCGTCCGAACTAAAGTAAGGAGGTGGTTGATGATTCTCCATCACCAGGATTTGGCGATTGGGTGCCCTAATCACCAATAGGCCTCTAAAAGGGGAAAATTATAAGGTATTGCTCTCGCCTTCTTGGCATACCTTCGTGATGTAGCGGTCAGCACGTTCGGCGCCTATTCGAGAGGTACGAGGTTCGAGTCCCGGCGAGGGCATCGCTCAAGTCTTCATCTCTCCTGCTTTCAAAAAATATCTAATGTCTCTACAACTTACATATTTATTACAGTATTAATATCAATTATACTCAAATAATATGCAGTCAAGAAAGTATAATTTGATTTTTTGCGCAAAATTATTAGCGTCGTTTCTCGCAAACCTTTAGAGTAATTTGTGAGCTCTCATTTTTTCCATTTAACTAACGACTCAGTTTAAACGAACTAGTTCAGTAGAGGATATAGGACAACATCTAATGCCGCATCGTGTCAGGCTGCTAAACCTTCCCCTTTCTTCATAGCAGCAGAAAGAGAATACATAAAAGCAGCTGTACTGCACTTTAGAAAGAACTGCACCCATAATGGAAAAGAATTCAATGCAGAATGCTACTCAGCTATCTCACACCTCGTATGAGCGACATCCTGCAATGAAGAACAATATAACTATCTGCATCAACAAAGAGCCTTCATGAAGAAATTCCCACAAATTTACACAGATGGCTCTGGCCTAGAATATAGAAAGAGATGTGCCCTAAAAGTATATCTCAATAGCCAGTAAACAGAAGAGAAAATGTTTCAACTATAGAAACAGAACTGGAACAAGAACTTCAATATAGAAAGTGTTTTCCAAACAGAAGCAACTGCAATATTTTAAGCCATAAAATACAGTATTCACCACTCCTTTAATACTTCTTATTATTTTACAGATAGCTTATCCGCCATGAGGAAGTGCACGCCTGGGCAAAAGAAGCAGCTTGAGGTATAAGTATAACGAAACTAACCGTTACAGGGCCAAGCTGACACCGCAAGATGCAACTCGAAAATACATTTCAAAAAGCATGGCAAGATTGGTGGGATTTCGTCGAACAGGGCAGGCACACATAAGGCCTATATCCAATAATAAACTCCACCCTCAAACATCTTCAGTAGACAAATAATATGGCTGATCTCAGGCAAAGGCTCTTTTCCCACCACATTTCTTCAAGGGGAATCTCGAATCGTATGTGGGGAGAGAGGTGATCCAGAGTATTACGGATTCACATACATCAGAAAAACAAGTGTGCAGCTGAAAAGACCACCACTAGAACAAGACGTGAATCCGTACGCCAAATCCGCAATCAATAAAAGCCATATGATGAAGCGCATAAACAAAATAATGTATGTTCTGGCATCAAAAGGGTCTAGAACTCTGCAACACAGAATGATCCCACCCAAATCATTATGCAAACAGCAGAGCACCTCAGCATCAGAATGGTACTTTGTGCCCCAGGAAGGCGTTACTATTCTGGATAACTAGTGTAAGGGCCCTAAACTTACTTACTCAGGGTAAATAATAGGTGGCCCCTGAACTTATACCTAACCTAACCTAACCTATGATTTGTTCACATAACGAGAAATTATACATTTTTAGACCTAAGTCGTCTCAATATTTTTTATACAAATCTTTCCATTTCCTTATTGTTTAGAGGTGAACGAGTAAATTATAATGTCACAAATTTATTTTATGGAATTATTTTAAAGTGATAACTACGATAAAAATAAAAATTTAACCTTTTTTTTTCCAACTTATATGAGCTCAAATATTTGTCCTGCAACTTGAATAAAAGTAAGAGGTACAAAAATCTTCATTAGGTTAAATGGAAAATAAAATGCTTAAACAGATCTTGTTTATGTAAAACGTTGTAAAAAATAATGTAGTCGCGAATAGTATATCCATGGCTGTGAACCCTTTCGATTTTGTAGGAAAACGAGTCTGACAATAATTTATCCAATGGGATTATGAGTCATTTTTCCACCCTAATTAGAATAAAAGGAATTAATTATTTCAGCCAGTAGAATAAGTTTTTTAATATAAAACTATTTACTTGTAATAGTACTTAAATTACACAAGTAATGTTCTCATAAACTTTTAACAATTTATAAAAGCATGACACCTATGTAAAGATCCAGCTTTACGGAACATTAAATTATTCAAAAACAAACAAATTAGATTTCTTATATTTTTTTGTTTCGTGTTATTTTTAATACCATGATAGCCGTCTATTCCTTTTTCTTGGATAATATTTGATGCTTATTTTTTATTAAATAGTTATATGTCGCAGATTCATCTCTTACACGATCGAAAGTATCTTCTGAAATACTTTTAGTTATGCAGTTTTTAGACCCTGGTGCTATTTCGAAATATGTCTGTAATATTTAGTTAATGTTAGCAATGTTAGATTACGAAACATTATTTCATATTCCTTAAGGGGAATCGTAATGGCTGTAGGAAATATTGAGTCGAAAATGCAATATTATTATAGTTCTTTATCACCATAATTAATTATAGATCAGAATGCTGTTAGGATACTGACAAATGCTTCGCACAAAATTATTTTTATCATCGCATTCATTATATAGAATAAAAACTGCGAGTTCCTCAGAGTGAAATGTATTCAATAATCACAGACATGTGTACATGGAAGTAATGATAAATGGATCATTATAATATTGAGGAAACTGGTTATTATTTATTTGAAAATGGGAAAGGGCATAAATGGCTTGCACCTAAGGGAAGCAGTGCTTTCGTAGAAGATTTTCTAATGGAAACTAGCTCATATTCTGCTTAAACATCATGGAATTTATGGAAACATTTATGCAGCAGTTATTCTTTTCACTGGGATACTAACCGGCGTCAAACTACTAGTGTTCAAAGTCTTGAATTTGCAAGTCATACTTTAGAATTTGCTTTGACACGCAAATTTTAGGTATTTTAAGCATATTTTAAGAAATGCAAGAACTATATCTGCATTTAAACATATAAATAGAAGTAGAATTTTATTAAAATTAAACTAAATGCTTTACTAGTTGAAGCAACAAGTGCTGTATGTACGTACATATAAGGCTTTATTGCATTCAATGAAAGAAATAAATACAAATTAATTAAATATTTTCTCTAATAAAGGAATTCATGCTGTCTTCTGAAACGTTCTAAATACAAAGTCATCACTTCGAATTTATTATATACAGCTTTTCTATACTCTCCACATAAATTAAACGCAAATATACACACTGTATTTCTAACTCTTTGTTATTCGTGATACGCATACACATGCTTAGAAATGATACCACTGTGTTCGATAGAATCAATTCAGAAGCAAGTGTATTCAGCTGAACATTTTACAATCTTGAAACAAAAAATACAATAAAAGGTAATTAAATAATTCCGTATTAGGAATCGTTTTAAATGGTTGTGAGTGCAATTAATAATTTCTCAAATTCATATAGGAATTAGATTGCTTTCCCGCAATTTAATGCAATTATCTAGTGGGGGAAAGCTATAGATTTCTTAAGAACCATTATCATGTTTGTCACGGCAGTGTATACAGAGAAAGTATTTCTGTTACCAATACTAACAATTTGAGTTAATTCTTTGGAAGCTTCTATCTTCCTTTAGGAAAGGCAAAGAAAACTAAGAAAACGGAGTAAATTACGGCACATTGTGTAGCAGTTCATGATAGTCTGAAAGCCTTTATATAACCTGGAAACAAACTCTTTTCTATCTTAATTATATTTACTTTAGCGAGCGGACAGAAATGAAGAGGAATCTTAACACAAATGTGTCATCAATAAATAAGCTAACAGAAACAAGTGGTCCAAATGAAATACAATCAAAGTTATTTTCTGTTAAGGACAAGAATTTTGGAGTTTATACGATCCTAATGTGCGGTATTTACTCAAAGTTCTTCAGACCCCATTAGACTAACAAGTGAATTATCGCTCCGTCTGCAATATAACAAAGTCTTAGGAGAGTTTAAATAACCATTTTATCATTTCTTGAAATGAGCCGAAAGTGCAATTTGTGTGCACAAATAAACTCCGATGCTTGTGGGTATTTAAAATAAAAAAAGTTGAATTTTCAAATTAAAGGTATCATAGTTAAATACTATACGCAAAACTTACTTAAGCTGGCTCAATAATTTAAAGGCTCGTTATACCGTCAGCTAGCAGGAATAAAATGGCTTAATAGCAGGAAGCTCGATGATTACGGAAAGCAGAAGTTATAGCAAAGTTTTAAATCAAAATGTCTGTTTAATTAACATAAAATGCATTACAAGCTACGAAACGTTTAGCTATAGAAATCTTTTCAGGGCAGCACGGATGATTTTTCACATTTCAAAAATAAATTTCATTTATATTTAAAAGCAGTATCTAATATTTAGTGCTAACACTGTGTTTTATAACTTAGAATGAAATTTGTAAGTTTATTTTGAAATAGCTTTATTTTTGGTTTGGTTTCTTCTGTGTGATTACGACAAAGCCTCGAGGCCTATTTGCCTAAGGTGCAGGGATGGCTTCGTGGAGGGCTTTCTTTGGGACACTGTATCATATACACATTAAACATGGGGAAAACCCCAAAACGCCCATGCAGCTAGCCCGTTCGTAAGATTCGAAACTCGAACAGAACTACCATTCTTCAACGACATTACCGCTTGGCTGCTGGTGAGCCAGCTTCAATTTTGGAGTGAAATTACTGGTAAGCATAGATTATGTATGGCATAGCATATCTAACTTGAATAAAAACAGGATTTTTTTGAATTTTGAAAACGTCTAAATTAACGTCTAACATGACTAAATTACAAATTTTTTAAGACGGCATACATCTTGAAGTTATGTACAAACTCCGAGGATTACATAAATGTATTTTCTGATAATTTACTCTGCAAATTTCATTCAAAAGTCAGCACGTGGTTAGAGGTGTCCTAACAATTTTGTTATCCGATTTAATTTAAATCCAACCTTCGAGCAACTACATTTCAAGCATTTGAGCTAAGCAATATAATTGTTCTGTTGGAAAACGATTGACAAAATTATATGCAAAAGAGAAACTTCAGTAATGAAAGCTAAATTTGAATATCTTGATTATCTCTCGATTTAGTGCACCAGTGTGACACATATAAATTTTGGTATTTAACGGGGATATTCAGTTTTGGCCTAATGATAGTTGAAAAATCAACTAATCAAAAAGAAAATTGAAAATCGGCTAAACTTATTGCCTTGGTGGCGTATTCTCAGTATACAAGCTATATCATGCAGAAATTAAATTGCGAGAAAAAGATTTCACACTAGAGAATATAGTTATTCAACCAAAAAAATTCTGATTAGCATTAATATCTCGTAATGTTATGTTTTGTAAAAAAATTGAAAACGAATATGTAATATTATGCGTATAACATACAAGCATATAAATACTGTTGCGTGCGTACGAGTTCGTAATGGATTGAATGCACAAGGTCGTTAAAAAGTTAATAAATTTTATTCTTTTCACAAGAAATAAAACAAAATACTGAATTATTTCCTCAGAGATATTCTTACAATATCACAATTTCTCAAACATTAAACAGAACACAATTCAAAAACAAAGAAACTAATTCTGTCTCACAGCGAATTCGCTACAATCAATCACAGCATTAAGTAAACAACACTTCGCTTAAAACAGCTACAACTGAGCTGAGGTGTTTTAATTCGGCTTTTATAAGCTTTATTATTATTCACTAGAATATTCTGATGAAACCTATTTTTCTCGATTTTTTTGGATGGCAACAGTAATTACGAGATATTTATTTACTAAATATTAAATGCACGCGCTC
>KK119417.1:0-32708 GCA_000611955.2 Stegodyphus mimosarum
AAGATATTTAATTTCATTCCGCCATTTCTGAAAAGTTTTTTGAATATTGTCGGGCAAGGGATCATCCCATTTTAATTTCATAGTCCAAGCCTCCTGTAATAATAATTTTGGTATTAAGGTGGTTGGACTCAAAAAACCCTGAGGATCAAAAATTTTATGTGCTATAGCCAAAATATTACGTTTACTTATCTCATTGTCCATTGAGTAATTAAAATTACATTTCAATGTATCTTTGTCCAAATCCCATTAAATTCCAAGAAGCGAAGTTACACCTGAACTACGAGAGATAAAATGACCCGGAACATTACTTCCCAACCCCGTAGATTAAAACATCCTCGAGCCATTACTTCTGTTGCCTTCACTATAAAATTTTCTTGCTGTTTGATATCTTGAACCCCAGTGACGCAATTATCGACATAAAACGAATGCTTTAATTTTTGGGTCACATCGTCAAACTCGGCAGGTGAATTATCCAAGAGATGCTCTATCGATGCTGAGAAACGGAATGGATGTTGGAACGGAGATGAACAAACACCGAACACCACTCTACAGTGTCTGTAAATCATAGGTTCTTCAAGACCTGGAAGAAAAAACTTCAAAAAATCTCTGTGTTCTGGTATAATACTCAGCTGAAGGAATGCCTTTTCAATGTCCGAACAATGATAAACCAATTGCATACAATCTAAACCTGTCAATTATATCAGGTATAAGTCCAATTAAGTTTGGGCCTGTGTTTAAACAATCATTTAAAGACGGCTGATTTTTCTCTCGGGCTGTAGCATCGAACACCGGCTTTACCTTCATTGTCTGGCTAGAATGTTTTATAACAGGTCTATGGGGCAAATAATAACCCAAATTGTCAATTTCGGTTTCAGGAACCTTTTCTATTATTTTTAAATCTTCCCATTGCTTAAAAACTACCTTTTCGCTGGCACATTTGGTGGTGCCTTCTAACGGTCATAGACCTGTTATTAGGTAACAGGATTTCAGATTTAAAAGGTAGTGGCAATTCATATCATCCATCAGGAAGAACATTTAAATTCTCTTTGAATTGCTTAAGGGTGTCACAGTGAGCAAGCTTACGTTTAACATCTTCCGTTGGTTCTGTTATGCCAATGGCATCTAATTTCCAGAGTTGGGTTACACCAAAATTAGCACAGTTCAACGAAACTGCATTGCTGCATAAATTATTTTCTAGCAATGCTGGAATAGTGACTAAGTTATTTACTTTGCCAATCACAGTGTATCCGAATTTATTCTCCACTACAATTACACCCGAGTTCAGTTTCAGAGAGCTGCCAGTAATAATGTTCCCTATGACATCTGCTCCTAAAAGCAATTCAATGTCATATTCTATAGATTGCAAATCAGACAAGGTAATATTTCTTTCTTTTAATTCTTTTAAGGTATTATGATCAACTACTTTTGGAACAGATCCACATATTTTGTTCTGAGAAAGTACTTCAAAATTATGGCCATATATGCTTTCCAGATTACTTAAATTAACATAAAACACTAAATGGGAATGAGGACTAGTCTCTCTCCCCCCAAACAAACCGTGTATAATGGTTTGTTTCGATTTGGGACGCAGTTGCAGAAACGTAATGACTCTGTCTGAAAGATAAGACTTTTGTGAACCACTGTCCAAAATCGTACGAACTTTAAGCTGTTTACCCTCAAATACTATTTTCACAACAAGCGTTTGAAGATAGACATTTTCGTTAACAGTTGACTGATTAGACAATACATTACTTGAAATAACAGTACTTTCAGTTTCAATTGACTTTACAGGTTCTTTAGTAGACCACATAATGATGTAGTGAAATTTATCACTACTTGAACATTTTACTTTACTTCTGCATGCCCGCGAACTATGTTCAACGCGTAGTCAGCGAAAACAAGCGTGCTTTTGAGTCAAACGTTTTCGTTTACCTTCCAAAGACATTTTTCTAACAGAAAAACATTCGGGAGAATTATGGGATTTCTCACAAAAAATACAACGTAAATTTCTCCTACCTGTATTATCTTGAACATTTACTAGAGCAGCAGCTGTAGAGCAATCCGGATCATCAGAATGTGGATGCGAATGTACATAACGTGAAGTTCCCAGCCCGGTACGAGTGAGCTTAATCATCTCCTCACTTTGTACTTCGTTGCGAAGACAGGATAAAAGTTTATCCAGGGAACGCGCACTATCTTGGTGTGGCGTGTTATCTTCCATCGAATGACTTCTTTCCCATGCACGAAGAACAATCTCTGGTAGGCAGGATTCAACAAGTGGCTCTAAAAATTCAGCAAATTTTTCTTTAGTTCTACCCAGACCTTCGAGTGCCATGAGTTTGCTCTCAAATAAATCATAAATTTCTGCTAAATCTCCTTTAATTCGACCAGCAGCATTCTTCATTACTATGGAAAGTAGATCCCGTACATAAATCTGAACCAAAAGTTCATCTCTGCCGAAGTGTTCCTTAAGTTGCGCAATCACCTTTGGATAATTTTCTTTAGTTGGTGGAAAACTTGTTACCAATCTTGCTGCTTTAGAATCCGCTACCACACACTGTAACAGATATTGAAATTTATCTTCATCCACAATAGCATTATCTTTATGAATTTTTTCAAACTGGACCTCTGTTTTCTCTGCATTTTCCAATAGCGAACAAACTGAGCAGAATTTATCTCGGTATTCCTCCGCTTCAGAAAAATCTTTGGAATATTCTTCTAGAAAGGTATCATCACTTAGCTGCAAATTCGAAACTTCTTCTTGAGTTGTTTCTAAACGTGCGAATTTATCTTGAATTTGTTTAAACAATGTACTGATTTCGTCACTTTTTAAAGTTTCAGTTTCGATCTTCTGAGTAATAGCGTTGCAGCAAACCGTGAATGCTGTTCTCAGCGACTTTCTTTTCGCTTTCAAAGCTTTGATATCCATATTTTAGAAGAGAATAAAAGTAGCGGACGACAGAAATACTATGTTGCAACTCTCTAGGTTACAACGTGCAGGTTAAAAAAGAAATAATCACAGCAGGGATTACTTTAAATCAAAATTTTAATACATTATATATACTTCATTTTGAGATCACCGTTTATGACCTGAAGAAGTCCTAAAATAACATGACTGGCTCCTGAATTGTTGAAGCTGTTGGAATGCATTGCTGGGAAGTAGCCGACAATCATCGGTGAAGGTACCATTACTTTCCGCTCAAATGACCGTCCTGAAAGGGAAAATAATAAAAATAGAATACTCCAGAAGACAAAGGGTTTAGGAGACAAGCGTTCCAAATGAGCTTTTCATTTCTTCTCTACTTCAAGATTCATAGAGAATATTTTTTCTTCAACCCTGTTTTTTAATTTGGTTTTAAAATTGCTATGTGTAAACTGTCCTTTTTTTATGTATTATTTTCGATAAAAATATTCTTCTGAATGGCAACAGGTCTGCTCTGCCTTCTGCTTTACTGACGTCAAAGTAATATGTCTCCGAAATTTCGCTACCGCATTCTGCAGTGATCTGACAGATTAATGTTTCTACCAGTTTTTAATTTAAATATAATTATTCCTTAGCAGTTTTGGAGGGTTATTAATTATTGTTGTTTTCCTGTGTACCTTTACATAAGCATGGCTGCGTCTGCTCGTAAACTTTCGTAAGTGTAATCAAATATTAATAAATATTTAATCTATTAAATTAAAAAAAATTAATATAAATTGTGAAATATTTGAATGGTAGAGAACAGTACAGTGCCTGGGCGTAGAATGTGTTACCGGAACCGTTCTTTTAATCCGTAGAAAATTCGTAGTATTCCTTTAAATAAGTTTTAATTTTTTTGAAACCAATGTTATTTCTCTTTATTTTGTCTTTCCTGTTATTCTAAAAAAAAAAAAAAAAAATTGCTTTGAGGAATAAAAATTAATTTCTGTATCACGAAAGCTAGAAGACATATGCGAGTTTCATATCAATATGTGTGAGAAATTGAGAAGTAAAACAATTTTTTTTTTCTCAAACTCTTTTTTTAGTTTATTTTTAAAATCTGTAGAAGAAGATAGCTTTTTGCTTAAATTGAAACTTTAATTCTAAACTAATTTTGAAGCTTAGTAAATCGTCTCAATTTGTATTTTCTTACTGTTGACGCCTTGTACATTCAGTCATAAAATTCATTAAAAATATCATACTTCTGATTGTAAATTCATATATTGTTTCTTTTATTTCCTCGAAAATTATAAGAAAATGCTGTTATTTTTCATATGGAATATATTTATTTTGTTATGGGAAGATAATTACAAATATTATAATGGATGGAATGATATAAAATAGTAATTTGGGTAACTTCATGTTGAGTGCCTGTTTTAATTTTTCTAAATTTCTGTTTTAATTTTAAACATATATCTAATAAATGAACTTTATTTTATAATTGTTTCCTCTGTAAGAGGAGAGAAATCTTCTGAACTGTATTCAAGCTGGTAATTTAATTAGGAGTCAAATGACCGGAATTTCTGTTGTTACCGTAAATATAACATAAAGATATTGCTGACATTTCAGTTTTTGTACTTTACATACTTAGAACTTCATAGTATTCGTTTTAAAGTTATGTAAAAGAGGACATTCTTTCTATTTTAATGAAATCTAAGATTACCAAATTAAAATAAAAGACCAAAAAGATTCCAAATTATTCTTACTTAAATATTTAATTTATTATGTTAAAAGTCACAAAAAATATCAACAACTATTTGATGACAAATTTATAAATTAAACAAAATTTAGTTTTAAATGGTATAAATTTTTGTTACGTACTTTATGTTTATTGAAAGAATATATTTATAACTTTGTTACTCTTTAAAGTTTGACAGAATGCTGCAAAATAATTTTGTTGCTTGAAAAAGAGCAAACACATATTATATTCTCTTAAAATATCGAGTACTTTCCATAAAATTAATACCAGTATAATTTTAAATTCTATGCAGATTTAATTTTTAAAATTTTTCATGGTTTTGTTAATTATTTTTTAAAATTCCAATGTCAAAGAATAAGAGAAACTCTATGCAAACAGAATAAAACTCTATGAACATACTTGCTTGTTGATAGGCTTCTATTACTAAAATAGACTTGATCTCAGTAACATTAACTTAAATGTCAATGGAAAATTCTTCCTTTAGTTCTGTGTTTGACAAAGAAAAACAAAGCATTTTATTGAAGCTCTTTGCTTTTCATCACACTGATGTCGTTTGTAAACTGTCAGTAAATTTTATATGGCTAAATATGATTTAATTACTGATGATTATTTTCATTTAATTATAGAATATAAATTATATTAATATAGAATTAATAGATTTAGTGTACTGATAAAAGATGTTACCTCCCATAAAAACGAGATTATGATATTTTAGGATTATTTTACATCATATAATTAATTCATAAATATACCATACTGTTTTTCGAGATGACATAAAAAATAAATAAAAGCATTTTAAATGTATCAGCAGCATGCAGTGACACTGTTAGCACATTAAAATATCCCATCGGCCAATTTAACAGCTTTTTATTTATTTATTTAATATTTTTTTGATTAAATCCAAAATTATTGTAATTAAGGATTCTTAAGCTTTATAATGTAGAAAGTCAATATCCGAAGTTTCTGAAAATTCTTGAGTACAATTAATTAGAAAATAGCTTATATTGATAGTCTTGAATTCAGTTTGTATTCAGGCTGAATGCATCATGAGAGGTCAGAAAGCAACTGATGAATCTTTTTTTTTTTTTCTTTTCTTAAACAAACAAAAAGAAAAAAAAATAAAATAAACAAAACACATTTTTTAAACTAAATTTGAAGTTTCATTTATTACATGTTTATCAAAGCATACGTAAACAGTAATAATAATGACACAAGTATATTTGTAGGTAAATAATTATAAATTTCTTTATTTTTTGCTACAGCTTTCAGCATCTGATGGCATTTCAGTTTTGATGAAGTTTGTAAAGTTGGAGAAAAATGACTCTCTTTATCATAAATTATTTTCTCGTTGGCCAGTTCTTATCTTAAATTTACTATTCAAATGTGGAAGAAAACTGTTCACATATAAAAGTGTTCCTAAGCATAGTGATTATTTTTATTGAAAAAATTCATAATTGAGAGCATTTATATTTTGACAAGAGCAAAAAAGTATTTGTCAAATCTTTGAGTGAGATTCGCATGATGGTGTAAATAAATTAGCTTGTACTTTTAGATTTTCTGGGGGAGTTATTCATGTTTGTTTTTAACAGCAGTGAGAATAATGTAATATTAAACTTAAAAACATTAAAATATTAGACCTTTCTTCACATTCTTGACATAAAAGTTATTGTAATAATACTATTAATTAACATACGAGAAATTTATTTATGGGCAATGTAAAATTGCTTCCTATTATGTTGAATACCTAGTTAGGAGGCATCTCATAGGTATCTCTATTGAAGGAATGTGCGATTTAAATTTGCTTTGAATTAAGAGTAATAAAAGTCATTAAAATACATAAAGATTCTGCTAAATTTTAAAGTTATGTAGTATGTTCTAATTGTATTTTGAAGATTTGTATCTTGATAACTAGGGCCAGATGAAGATACAGTAGAAGTCCAGAAATCCACAATGCTTGGGACCAGAGGTTGTGCAGATTTTAGGATTTTGCAGATTTCAGGACAAAAAAGCTAAATCCTAATATTTGGGCTAGAATGACAAAATAACAAATAAAGGCATATTAGATACATTTAATTAAATTATTATATACACTAATATACATTATTACATTAATTTATTATAGGCATTAAATTATATATATATATATTATATTTTCTTTATTAAGTTAAAACTTGAATGATAGTATTTCAAGGTTTTAAAATATATTATATTATTCATTTATATTAGTGATTACAGGAATATTTTAAAGCATTAACCCTTTGCGGCATGCTACCTTTTAAAGTTGGAATTTCAATAAAAAAATTGGTAGGCAGTCTAAGCAGGCCCAGATGAGTACACGGGTAAAATTTTGTAAACATAGCACTTACCATTTTAATTCTGTGGGTGTGCCCAGAGCGGGCACACTGATTGAATAGAGCTTCGGAAAGAGCGCTGAAGCGGGCATTGCTAGGAAGCCCATAATAGAGTAAAAGATGATTAAAAAACAGTAGATTCTGATAATCGTAGCAGATTTGGCATTACCCAGGGTGCACACCACGGGGAGGCCTACTTCTCTACACCCCCCAAAAAAGTAAGAAAAGAAAAAACTCTTCTTGGTTATATAATGACATGTGTAAAAATGAAAGAAAAAAGTGATTTGGTCAGGCTTCTCTGATCCATTTTCAAAATAATTAAAAATCAGAAAAAATAAACCAATATTATACCTACAATTAAGAAAATGTAATCTATGAAATAAAATTAAATAAACATCTACAACTCAAAACTATCAAATCGTAGCGAAGAAAACTTCTTTCAACAAAAGCGGAAGAAAAAAAGCACTACTCTAGTGAAAATCAAAGAGTTAACTGATAAAATTACCCCTGACCTTCAGAAAAACAGCCCAGCAATTTCTTAGCCCTCCAGAAACAAAGGAAAAAGAAAAACAGGAAATGAAACACAGATGTGCACTTATCCTTCTGTACTTAATGAGCTTACCATGAAGAAAATACTGCGGGGAAACAAACATACAGTTCTATGTCTAGCCCCAGCGGTGCAGTGTGCCCATTCTGGGATCACCAGCTGTTTGTCATTAGATATTAGGAAAGATATCAAGGTAAAAATTTAAAATAAATATAAGAAAAAGATGTCTGCATACAGCCTTAAAAATAACAGAGAAATTTCTTTTCAAACAATTCATTTTATATCTTAAAAAACTAAACATGGCTGAAACGTATGGACAGATTTTTGTTGTGATGCCATCTAGTATTAATAAAGAAGGTCAAAAGAAACCGATAGTAATATATAAAACCTGTTTCATTCAATTTTTCTGTGTGTACACAGGCAAAATTTTAGGTGTGCCCCAAAGGCATAGTATATACAATAAAGGCATATACAATAAAGGCATGTAAAATTAAGGGATATTAATAAAGCATAAAATTTTTCATTTTTTTTTATATGTTACAAGCATTTTTCTGATAGAGGTTTGTTTTAAAACTTTAGGTGTTCCAGAGTAAGATTTTTTTTGTAAATTCTATAGGGTCGTAATCTCTTGCTGTGTGACACAGCTCTGTTGTTCTAAATATTTTAGGTATTTTTCACCATGTTCAAAACCCTCATTAAAAGATATTTTCTCACTCCTATCTAATTCACTATCTATGTCGGTGTTGGAATCGTTTTCTTGCTGTGGTAAGTTCAAAACAGACGGCGGATTTTCGGTATTTGACTGTATTTTCATATACTGGGTAAAAGGCATCACAGGCACTTTTATATTGTTAGCATAAGATAACTATCTTAAATTAATTTATGATGTATTTGTTTTTTTAAATGGCTACCTGTATAGCTCATATCTCAATCTGGTATTATCAACAACTTTTGTGATGCTAATCACTTCTTAAAAGGATTTTTGATCCGAAAACTTCAGTTATTTGTAAAATATTATCAGTTTTTTTTTTTTTTTTTTAAAAAAAAACAACAACTTTTTTTTTAAACTTTATATTATTTTTCTTTTCTATCCTAAAAATAGGCTATGCTTTATAATGAATGTTTCTGGACTGCTGCATTTTGAAATTAATCCCAGTCATATGAATTCTTATGTGATACTCATGACCCATGCCTTTACAAAATGCAAATAGTGTTTTAGCCAGTAATGTTAAAATTTGCAAACCGAGCCTTAATTAGCCAGTAGAAATAAAGTAGAATGATAACTTCACTAACATTTATATTGAAATTGGCACATTTCTTTTCAACTTCTGTATGCTGCTGGCATCTATTTCTTTTTCTAGCTTCAAGTAAATGATAAAAATCTCTTGCTACTTGCACACAATTAACCAACAACATCAAAACAGTGGCATGTTTGAAGGTCTAAATTTAAATCTGAAATTTAGGCCCAAGAGATAATATATATATATATATATATATGAAATGGGTTAACAATCTAAAAATTTAACCCTCCAAGTGTTATGAAGCTTAGCCCTGAAAGTTTAAAGTTCCTCAAAATGTCAGGAATAAACTGTATTTTCTTGATTATAATTAAAAAATGACTCTCTCACTTAGTACTTTGATTTCTTTTCTTCCAATATATGACCCAGAATCGGATACATTAAAAGCTGACAGAATTTTTCATGTGTAATGAATCATAAAGCCACTCTTCCATGTGGAATTTTCCATCTGTAATGCTAAGAGGGTTAAATAAGGGAAGCATGTATGTTATATTTCTGTTACCCAACATAACAAGCCTTATCCAAGACTAGATAAGGAATTATCTAGAATATAAAAGTGAACTTGTTTCAGTGTGTGAACTTTGAAGGTAGTAGTATCCATGATTTTCAGAAACCATTTACTTTGAAAGAGTCCAGAATTACATTGTTTCTTACTTGGAAAGGTGTAAAGAACCTTACTTTATGTTGCTGTTGCCATAAATTATCGCCTATGTTCATGTTCCTAGATGGTGTATTGAATTACGAAGATTCTCTTGGTATTAAAACCCATTCAGCAATTGTCACTAGTATCTTGGATTTAGTTGCATGTTTAAAGAAGGTTAGTATTACAGGGTTGCCACGCTGTAATACTAAACTGGGAAAGTAAAAAAAAAACTAGAAAAAGTCGGGGAATTTAAATATCAACTGAAAAATTAAGGCAAAAGTCAGGGAATTTAAATATTTTAGTCAAAATCTGGAAAAGTCAGGGAATTTCACACAGCGATCCTCCCCTTCCCCAAAAGCGAGATTTGTGCCGACATTGGAAGCGATCGTTTTCTTGGCACGCCTGAGAGCCATTCAGGCAGCAGGCATAGAGCCAGTTTTTGCAGCTCAATCGCATTGTCTTTTAGAAAGTCCAAGCAAGTTTCCAGGAAATTTGGCTTCCAGTAACCTAGAAAATCGAGAAATTTGCATATGCAGTGTATGCTGAACTACAGAAAATACGTGTTCTTGTATAAAATAAAATCGGTTTAATCCTAGTATATTTACCATGGAGGTTAGAATAGCCTCCATGTATTCTATTCTAACCTCCATGTATGGTACACTCTGGATTTAATGACATTATGATGAGCAGTAATGGGTCATTTTGATGTTGGTGACAGTTTTCAAACCATGAAGTGGCGGAATTTGCTAGAAGGGTTTCTTAACTTTCTTAGCAATGTCACAAAGAGAATTATCTTCAGCTGTGAGAGAGTTGAGGATGTTTCGCGAGTGTTGTGTCTTGAAGTTTCTCCATTCACACGGTAAGTAGAGTAGTTTGCGTAAAGCACTTTTAGTGCAGGTTTTAAATGAGTTTTCTGGATGTCAGGTTTTGAGTTCCAGAAAAGATCGCCAAATTCGTCTTTTCTGTTAAATAGGCCATTGGCATTCCATGAAAGAATTTTGATGTTTCTCAGATTAATACTGTGTAGCATGTTAAAGGCAATTACTAATTTTGTCAAGAATGTCCAAAATTGCACCTATTTTGTCTATAGGTGAGGTTTGCGTTGTGACATTCATACTTCCGATATGCTTGATGTGATAATTTTTTTTTTTTTTTATGCTTCAGTCTTAGGAAGGTGAAGTAAGAAAAAGAGGCATTGGCTGTCTTCCTTTCTGTTTCTCATGATTGAGATATGATTAAAGCCTTGGTTTGTTAGTTCTTGGACTATTAAAGGAGGGGTTCATGGTTACTGGAAGGCCTCTGATTATGGCTTTAATCACTTAATTTACCTCTTAGTACAGCCAAAGTGCATTATGCGGATAGACTGGAATTTTCTTAAAACACACCTGGAAAAGTCAGGAAACTTCATTCTCCTGTTTGAGTTGCAACCTTGGTATTAGTGAAGAGGAGATGCAATTTTATTTCTGTCGCTCTCTTTCAAGCTGGCAACAAAATAATCAAATATGTACTGGGAAAGGAAAAAGATGGGGATGAGTAGTAGGGAAGGATGAAGATGACATGCAAACAAGAAAATTGCATCGAAGGAAGCGGAGGAAGGATTTCAGACTTTGTTACCGAGAAATGTTCATCTGTGCCAGTGCATGATGTTATAGAGCTTCACTGTCTGCACTGCAAATTTTTTAACATGTTAACTGCCAACTACGAGATGTCTTGTAGGGTGTTTACTTCTCGAGAATGAAAACTGAGAGTTATCTTGTTGCTTTATTACTTGTCATACCTGTACAGCTACGAGCAAAATCATAGTATAACAGTGTAATATGAATAGATGACCTCAGGAAAGAAAAGGAAACAAAATCTGGTTTGGCTTAAATGAACAAGAAATACAATTATGCAAAGTTTGTTAAAAAAGAAAAAGTTTATATAAGCAGAATAATATTTTTATGGTTTGTGATATTTTAAAACAATGTTTCATGTAAAGTGCTGGACAGCAGTAACGTGTTTCACAGCATTTTTTAGCTTTGTTACAAAGTCAGATGCGTTTTTTTTTTTTTTTTTAGACTGGTTCAATTTCTTCTCCAGTCAACGCATTGATGGATGCTTCTTTAAACTTTATAAGTTTTATTTAGAAGAAATTGTTTTTTTTTTGAAAACTTTGCTGATTTTCTGTCCTCTAATTATGATTTGTATTTGGAGTGGTTTCTTGGAAAGCATCATGATTGTCTTCAGGTTCAAGAATCATCTCATCTTCAGGTTCGGAGACAACTTCATCGTCACTGTCCTCACTTGAATTCTCAAAAGGTACAACTACGCAAAAAAAAAAAAAAAAAAAAAAAAAAAAAAAAAAAAAAAAAAAAAAGGGACAGTTCTATATCTCCCGTTTTACTGGGCTGATTGACAAAAATGAAACTTCATTTTTCATGATTCAAAAGTGTGACTTAGAAATATGTGTTACATATATATATAGCATTGTTCAAATATAGGTATTTTGACACAAAATTGGACTTTTTCTGAAATGACATGCCAATTCTTTTCCATATTTCGGTTCTACAACTCAAATTGTGCCAAACTGCCAAGTCTTGTAAAAATTTCACGAGTAGTTTTTTAAAAATTAGCTCTAAAAATTTTAGCTCCTCAATGTTAATTCAATATTCTATGTATTTATTAATATCTCTTTTTTTATGAAACTTATTTGATTTCTTTCCTATGTAGTTCAAAGTTTAGGTTCATCTATATAAAATTCACCCATTTTTTATGATTTATTTTTAAAATTTGTATTTTTAAATAATTTTTATAAATTTTTCAAAAAAAATTTTGAATTATAACCTATCAAATTTTTACAATCATCTTAAAGTAGATGTATTTCTAAGCATATCTTCAAAAAATTAGAACTTTTTATTCAAAATTTCAGAAGATATACGTGAATTTATTTATTGGCGCATATTTGGCATATTGTTGAAAGCAGTAATAACGAAAATGTGGTTTACGCACTTTGTTAAAATTATTTGAGAGTAGGAACAATGTGACTTTTTTTCCGCTCATCCACAATGTAAAAAGGTAGTAAGGATGGGACTTTTTCCCCGCCTCCTGCACAATGGAAGGGAAAGCAAAATGTTTTGCCATATATTAAGAAGTTCGCCAAGTGAATTATTCTTGGCTCAAACTGAAAAAAATGTGCCAAGTTAAATTTTTGAATTTCTTCGTAAATTTCGCATAAAATTTTACGAAATTTAACATTTAGGCATAATTTGAGTCGTAGAATCGAAATGTGAAAAAAAAATGGTATGCTATTTTAGGAAAAGACCCATTTTGTGTCAAAATACCTATGTTAAAACAATGCTATATATAAATCTAATATATATCCTAAGTCGCGCTTTCAGGACATCAAGAAGACAATTTGAATTTCGTCAATCTGCCCAGTAGAACGGGAGGTATCGAATTAGCCTTTTTTTTTTTTTTTTTCTGCCCAGTGTACATAATTGCTGTGTCATTATTCTCCTCCTGACAATCTTGTCAGGTTCTGGCTCACTTACATTATTAGCATAGTATTAAATTTCTTTTTCAGTAAGTGGTCTCTTCATATCCGTATTGTAGCATTTATAATTTGATTATAAAAATCAAATCTTTTGCGAAGAGATTTCTTGTACATATCTCTACTTTTACTGATGAATTTATACATAGTTTCTTACATAGCTCTAGCGAAGTGACAGGTTGAGGTGTTTTTGCATACAAATTATCTCATAGTGGGCTTTTGCGAAGAGATTTCTTTTACATACACCAATTGCGAGATCAAAATTCCCTCTTTTAGACTGGAATCGTAAAAAGTTTTGTGGCAGTCAATGTTTTAAAATACATTGTCAATTTTTTAAGCACATAGCCATTCAAAGTTATGTGTTATTGCATTAAAAGTTTCATAACTGTAGTGCTATTATATATATATATATATAGTTATTTTAAAATGTCCTTTTATTTTGTTTTTCTGAAACATAAAATTGCATGTGTGTGTTTAAGTTTAAAAAATCTGTATGATTTTTTATATTTATTCACTTAAGGTGGAAAGCTAAAAAAACGCTAACTGTGGACTTCACATAATTTGTACATTTGATATCACAAAACACAAGCAAGTAAGTTCTAGAAATGCATGTTCACAAATCTAGAATCAGCAAATTTCTGTTGCTGCCAGTTAATAGGGATATTATGAAAATGTGAAAAATGATATGAATGAAAAACATTGAAAATTGAAAAACATTGACAATGAAAAACAAGTATGTATTTTGCACCAGTTGACCTGTATATATTATATCGAGGAATATTTGTGAAGAATAAAGAAATGTTAAATTGGCAGTGTCTAACAAAATATTTATTTATGTATTACTCTCTTAATTAATGATGTTTGTGAACTGAAGGGTCTGCCTGCTAATTTTGAACTTTCTAAAATCGACACAAGTCTCCAGAATATTTTACAATATATTTATTTGGAGAGTGAAAAGGAAAAATAATATGATTTTTTAACTTAACATCTAAATTTCAAATATATTTATATATATATATATATATATATATATTGTGATGATTTCGATGAGCATAGGAGGAAGAATTAGCTTGCAGTCATTGTAGCTGAGTGTGAAGGCTTACGGATGAAGATTACAAAACATGAACTTGAAGAATTTCTAGTCTTTAACTTCACACATATAAAATCATCTCCATAGATGTTTATCCAATTATAATGAAATCCGATACATTTCTATGATTCAATTATAATGAAAGACGATACATTGCTATTGACATTGATTCTTAGAATTAAGATGCAGGCACTTTAGATGGAGAAGCAAAGAGAGGAGTTATTAGCAAGGTGGAAGCTAGCAGAAGGGAATGACGTAATTAGCTCACAAGAGTATTTATACCAGAGTAGGTGTGATTCTAGAGACAAGCTATGATTGGCTAACATTAGTTTTGGTTTGCACTTTTCAAGTAGCGTTGCGTAACATCGAAAGATCTCTGGAGAATAGATGAATTAAGGGGAAGATCACCAAATTTAGAATGTTAATTTTGAGATTGCCAATTAGTTTATTAGCAATAAAGCAGCTATTGTATTTTCTTATATCTTGCACATATATACACATTTAATAGGTGAGAATATGGATTTGAATTGAGATGTCATTTTGTATGATACTCCCGAAATGTAATATTACTTGTATTTTTTAGTTCATTAGACAGAATGGTAGATATTTATTCTCCAGAATATTTTACGGTAAATTTATTTGGAGAGTAAAAAGGAAAAATAATATGCAAATCCCTATAATTCAGTATGTCAGCAGCTGTATATATATACATTTAATAGGTGAAGATATGGATTTCAATTGAGATGTCATTTTGTGTGATAACTCCTGAAGTGTAATATTACTTGTAGTTTTAATTTATTAGATAGAATGGCAGATATTTATTTTATTCTCTAAATATCTTCACTCATTATTTTTTTCCAGCACCTCAGGAGATTCTTTGTATTTGACCCTCGGCCTACCAAAAACTGCTACCGCTGATGATATTAAAAAAACATACAGAAAGGTGAGCAAATTAAGATGGTACTTTTTAATGAGATGTTACAGTTATTATAAAAATTAGTTCTGGGTCACCCAAATCATAAAAATAATAGAAAAGCTGTACTATGTTTTAGCACCTCTGCCACCACATAACTTTTCATTGTAAAGCTGGTATTGCTGAATGTGTTGGCAAACAGCAGGGATTGATTTATGAAACTCAAGATCTGCACTTTCCAATCCTTGAACCTTTTATACAGTTTCACTCCACTATTTTTTCAGCATAGTAAATGATACTGATACAAATTACGAGGCGTATTCGGAAACTAAGTACCGTTTTGAAAAAAAAAAATAGTAAAACAATTTTTTCGAATCCAATTTTATTTTTACATGAAAATACATGTCTTAAACTATTTTTCAACATAGTTTCCGCCAATGATCAAACACTTGTCATAGTGGGTGACCAGTTTTTGTATACCATCGTCAAAGAAACTTTCCGCCAGTTTCGATAACAACGACTCCACAGCATTTTTCGTGTCATCATCAGATCCAAAGCGCTTGCCACCAAGCTCGCGCTTCATGTGCAGGAACAAGTGATAGTCGGACGGCGCCAAGTCCGGGCTGTACGGCGGGTGATCGAACTGCTCCCAATGAAACTGTCGAATTAACGATTGAGTGACACCAGCAGTATGGGGCCGAGCATTGTCATGGAGCAACACAATTCCTTTACTGAGCATTCCTCTTCGTTTGTTTTGAATGGCACGCCTTAGTTTTGTTAAAGTCTCACAATATTGTGCCGCATTAATAGTTTCACCTCTGGAAAGAAATTCAGTAAGCAAAACGCCTTTCCTATCCCAGAAGACAGTGCACATGATTTTTTGTGATGACATTGTCACTTTGAACTTTTGTTTTTTCGGAGAATGAGTGTGTCTCCACTTATCGATTGTTGTTTCGATTCTGGTGTGAAATGACACACCCAAGTTTCATCACTGTCAGAATTTGGTTTAAAAAGTTTAATTTCTCATCACTGTACCACGTGAGAAATGTCAGGGCACTACCAAGTCGCTTTGTTTTATGAACATCAGTGAGCATTTTTGGAACCCATCGGGAACACAGTTTGCAATAATTCAAGCAGTCAGACACAATTTCGAACAAAACAGTACGTGAAATTTGTGGAAATGCCTCTGATAGAGTTGTCATTGGGAAGCGTCTGTTCTCATGAATTGCTTCATCAACTTTCATTACCAAATCATCAATGACTACAGAAGGCCGACCACTCCGAGCCTCGGCATGGACATTTGTTCGACTTGCATTAAACATTCTTACCCACTTTCTCATCATTCCATCACTTATCGCGTATTCACCGTAAACTTCTGTCACTTGAGGATAAATTTCGGCCGGTTTAACATTCCTCGCGTTCAAAAATTTAATCACTGCACGAATTTCAGAGTCGGCGGGAGAACTAATTGTCTTTAACATTTTGAATGTGCACAGCAAACTGAAAACACAACATAGAGCAACCAAAATGGCAACAATTGAAAGTCAGTGAACAAGAAAGACTAGTGCGCATGCGCGGGACGCCTACCACAGCGCTGCGACGGCGCTAGAATGAAACGGTACTTAGTTTCCGAATACGCTACGTATATAATATCTTTTATGAAATAACTTAGTTCAATATTTTCTTTTACAAAATATTTAATTTTTTGTATACTTTATTTTTGTAGTCTATTTATTATGTGTTGTATAAAACATAGGATTGTGCATTCTAAACTAGGGTCTTGTTTTTTACTAAATACAGACCTTAGTTAATTTAATTACCAAGAAAAGACCAAATTAAAACATTTGAATTATTATTTAATTTAATAAATGAGTATACAAAAGTGTAAGATTAAATAAATCATGTTTTGTCCATTCATCAAAGAAATCTTTTTTCCTAATAGCTTTTTTTACCCAGTGGAAGAGAAACTTGCCATCTCTGCTTTAAAATTAGAAATAGACAATAACTTAACAATATTGCTCATCAATAAGCATGCGAGATAATGGTCCTATTGTAAATTTTTATAATGAAAATATTTAATGCTAATGCTAAATTAATAAATTTGAAAGTTTCATTAGGAAAATTTTCTACGTTCTTTTTGGACTGTTGACTGAATGAGATGGTGTTCTAGTTTGCTGTAAAATATTTAAAATTGAGTATCCTTCTGTTATTAAATTTTTGGTCAAAGAAGGTATTAAATCCTAAGAAATAAAATAATGTGTGGATAATGTTTATGTCACTTTATCTGCTTCCTATTTTACAGTGTAGGAATGGGTAAAATAATTTCACGTGGGTTGAGATTTTGTAAAAGATAATTCTTGTGATGGTAAACCATCAGAGGTATTGATACAATGCCAGATTGACTTTTATAGGTCCTAAGCAGTTAAAAATTTTGGTGATCTTGCATAAATTTATGCCTTGTTTTCCCCATTATTTCTTCCTCAGTCTTGGCTTACCTGCATCGTATATTCCAAGGTAAAATTGACAGTAGAAATTTTGGTGGTGTCCTGTATCCTGAGTTTCTGTGGTGTCCCTTTTTCTTTGATGTCCTAAACATGTGCTCAATTTGCTTAATGTATTGACACCACATAATATTAAAATTAGCACACCACATAAATTATTCACCACATAAATTATAATATTGTTCATCGTCTAAAAAGAAATATTAAGTCACACAAAGGATGCAAATAAAGTAATTAGACTGGAAGCATAGCATTTGATGTGATAAAATTCTGGACTTCCTGTTTAGGTGAAAGGATGAGGGTGTTTGCGCCTTATGTAAATTTTGAATTTGTTCTCTGTAAGAGGATGCCTGTGAGCCCCAAACTATACCTAACTATATAGTGCTTTGGATGCTGTAGTGAACAGTTTAAACGATAACACTCTTGGTACTTGTTCTGACATGGAGTTTAATAAGTATGAAATAGAAATGTATGAACTATTTTCTAAATTGGATGTATTAAAAATTACTTTAAAGGAAGAATCAAGAAAACTTACTAATACATGTCAAGATATAATGAATGTTAATGCAAACGGTTTAAAACTTCCTCGCGTGGATCTGCCAGTGTTTATTTCTAATTACGTTGATTGGATATCATTTTGAGATTTATTTCTTGCCAGTGTTGGAAATAATAATACATTAAGTGACTGTCAAAAATTGCAATATCTTAAGCTTTCTGTGAAAGGTGAAGCTTCTGCTTTATTACAATCAATTCAAATTTCAAATGCAAATTACGCAAAGATGTGGAAAGCGCTTACTCAACATTATGAAAATGAAACAGAAATAACAAATGCAGCATTAAATAGATTCATTTTACAACCTGTTCTAAAACATGAATCAGCTTCATGTTTGCAGAGATTAATTGATACAACACAACAGTGTATTGATACATTAAAAGTCCTTAAACAGCCATTAGAGCATTGGGTACTATGATTATTTTTCTGTTAAAACGAAAAACTTGATCATGAAATACTGAGAGAATGGATGATGGAGCAGGCAAAACAAAAAAATTTCTGTTTTCACTGAATTCAAACTCTTTATTTTAAACAGAGCAAATACTGTTGCTTTGTTCACAAAGTGCCAGAGGGAAAAGGTGGGTTTGCTTTCTGAAACTAAAACTCAGTTTGGGTGGTAGATATGCTTTTTCATCCCAACTTGTGACTAATTTTTGTGTTCATTGTAAGAGTAATTCTCATTCTCAATTATTTAAATGTGATAGCTTTTTAGAACTCCATATCAAAGAAAAATGGGATATTATTAAAAGGAATTAATTATGTGCTAATTGTTTGAAAATCTTGTTCAAAGCCACATAATAATGTTATGTTCAAAAAATTCAAATGATGAAAAATGTCATACACCCACGGAACATAGAGCTTCTACTATTAGCAGCAATAAAGCCACGGTGCCTGTCGTGCAGGCAGTTCTATTACCTATTGCAATTGTTTATATTACAGATATTAATGGCGATTTACAAAAATGCAGGATGCTAATTGATTCGGGCAGCCAGGGCTCATTTCGGGAGCACTGTAACTTTATTGCAGCTAAAGCGCACTAGTGCAAACATAAGTGTAAATGGCTTGAGCTCACAAGAGATTGATAAGGTTTCAGGTTCAGATCAATTACAAGTAACATCTCTATTTTATAAAAACGCAAACATTTCAGTTAATGCATTAATTATACCCAAGATCACATGCAACCTTCGTCAATATCAAGTTGATAGGTCTGTTTTGATAGCTTTTAAACACTTGCGGTTAGCAGATACGAATTGCTTCCAGCCTGGCCCAATAGATATTCTTTTGGCCGCAGATGTATTTGGCGAGATAATGTTTCATGGACGTTTAACTGTTCTGGGACATTCGTTAACAGCCTTAGAATAAATATTCGGTTGGGTCATTATCGGCAAGACGAAATGTGTACCACAAACAATTATATCTAATTATGCTACTAGTTGTACCAATGTTCAATTTCAGCTTGAAAATTTTTGGAAATTAGAAGAAATTTCAGAAACAAAGTCTTACACAGAAGAAGAAATTAAGTGTGAAAATCATTTCAAGCAGAATTTTTCTCTTGACTCAACAGGTAGATTTGTTTTTAAGTTTCCATTTCGTAAGTCTAGCAGTGAACTTGGGTCATCTAGGGATGTTGCTGTACATCGTTTACAACACACTGAACGTCAGTTTATTAGGAATGAATCTCTTTCCAGTCAATACCACAAATTTATGAAGGACTATCAACAACTTGGTCAAATGGAATTGATTCCAGAAAACGAAATTGATGTTCCAGCTAATTCTAGTTTTTACCATCCACACCATTCAGTTCCAGATAAAAATTGTGATAAATTTCAAGTAGTATTTGATGGTTCTACTAAATCTTCTAGTGGTATTTTTCTCAATGAGAAATTGATGGTTGGTCCACAGTTACAGCCTGATCTGACAATATTAATTATTCGTTTCAGAATTCACAGAATAGCTGTAACTGTGGATATAGAGAAAATGTACAGACAAATCATACTACAAGATGCAGACTTTCAAAGAATAGTTTGGGGCGATTCACCTTTTAAACCAATTCAGGATTTTCGATTAACTAGGATTGCTTACGGTACTACATCAGCACCGTACCTTGCAGTGAAATGTTTACAGCAGTTAGCAATAGAAGAAGCAAATAATTTTCATTTGGTTTCTAAGACATGCCTTAGGGACTTCTACGTTGATGATTTGATGTCCGGAGCCAGTTCAATTACTGAAGCTATAGAATTACAAAGGCAATTGAATCGGAAGTTGTCACATGCAGGATTTGTTCTAAGAAAATGGGCTTTTAACTGCAAGGAAGTCTTGAATTCAATTAATCCAGATTTGTGCTTATCAAATGCTTCTTTGAACATGGACAAGGATGATACTGTAAAAACGTTCGGTATCCTGTGGCATCCAGCTTCAGATATGTTTTTCTTCAATTCATCATATTTTGAAATCTTAACCAAACGAGCATTACTTTCAATAATCGCAAAGACCTTTGACTCTCTTGGATGGTTGACACCAATCACAGTTCAGTATAAATTGATCATGCAAAAACTGTGGAAACATCAGTTTCAGTGAGATGAAAAGGTTCCTCCAGATATCGCATATGAATGGAAACAACTTACAGTGGATATCCTACTTATTAAAAGTATCAAAATTTCACGATTCTTGTTGGTTGAATCAGATAACCAGTTTCATTTGCACAGGTTTTGTGACTCCTCAGAGAAAGCGTATGCCACTGCAATTTATTATCGTTGAGTGTTAGATACTGGACAAATCAATGTTCAGTTGTTGATAGCCAAGACAAGAGTTGCACCAATAAAAACCACATCACTTCCTCAATTGGAACTTTGTGGAGCATTTTTGTTGACTAAATTGATGGACTTACCTCTAAAGCTTTGGATACACCTATATCACAAGCTTATTTTCATACCGATTCCACTATTGTACTGGCCTGGATAGGATCTCAACCAAGCGATGGAAAACCTTTGTTGCCGACAGAGTAGCAAAAATCCAGATGTTGTCTTCTCCTGTCCAGTGGCATCATGTGAGTGGAAATGCTAACCCTGCTGATCTTGCAACTCGTGGTGTGTCATAATCAGCACTGGTTACTTTATTGTGGCTACGTGGTCCAGATTTATTGTATGATTTATTTCCTTTTCAGTGAGCATCATCTGCACCACCACTGAATGATTCTGTGCCCGAGTAAAGATGTGCCTTACAGTCAACAACCGCTGCGAGCCACTTGATAGACTCTTATGATTTATTTTATATTCTTCTCTCACTAAACTTAAGTGTGTTATGGCATTATGTCTAAGGTTTGTAAATAACTGTAAAAATTCAGGAGGTGAGGTAAGTGGATTTTTAAAAAACTAGTGAATTAACTAAAACTATGCACGTGTTAATTAAATTAATGCAATATGTTGAATTTAAGAATGAAATTAACATTTTGAGCAAAAATCAATCATTATCTTGTACAAGCAAAATTTTGTCTTTAAATCCATTTTTAGATAATTCAGGTATTTTCAGGGTGGGCGGTCTCTTGCGACATGCAAACCTTGCATATGGCATTAGGTAGCCTATTTTGCTGCCAAAGAGGCACATTTTAACTCATCTCATTGTTAGACATTACCATGAAATACTTTTGCATGCAAGTCCACAACTCATGCAATCTTGTATTCAAGAACAGTATTGGATTATAGGTGCTAGAGCTGTTACCAGAGATTTAGTTAGAAAATGTATAAAGTGTTGCAGAATTAGAGCACCTGTCACTAATCAATTTATGAGCAATTTGCCATCTAGTTTTGTTTCCCCCGCTTCTGCATTTTTGCACTGTGGAGTGGATTACACATGTCCTTTTCAAATTAAAGCAAATAAGGGTTGAGGCTCTAGATCATTCAAGACATATATGCTCTATTTGTTTGTTTACTACAAGAGCTATTCATTTAGAATTAGTAACTGATCTTTCAGCAGATGCTTTTATTGCAGACCTTAAAAGGTTCATTTTCTGTAGGGGCAAAAGTAGTGATATATATTGCGATTGAGGTTCCAATTTTGTTGGAGCAAAATGCAAACTCATGGAATTTGAAAGGCTTGCTAGATCTACAGCTTATAACCAAAACTTTAGCTGATATTTTGTTGATAGTGGTATTAAATGGCATCTAAATATTCCAGGTGCGCCACATATGGGTGGACTCTGGGAAGCTGGTATAAAATCAACAAAACATCATTTGAAATGAGTAATTGGTGAAGCAAGATTGACATATGAGGAATTTGAAACATTTCTCATACAGATAGAAGCTTGTCTTAACTTGCGACCTTTAACAAATTTATCTAATGATCCGAGTGACTTTATCAGCATCGACGTCTGATCATTTTCTTATTGGTAGATCATTAACAAGTATTCCTAAACCAAATTACATTGAAGCTAATGTTTCCCATCTCACTAGTAGTTGTCTGTAGATTTTTTTTCATGATTTTTGTTTATCCTAGTGTGTTCTGAAAATTAGTGACATTGATTTTGAGCAACTTTATGTAATCAAATTTTGCTTGAGACTTGAGCACATTGTGACAGATTCTTTTCAAAGCTTCAGCATGCCTATGGAGACAATGTATCTAGGGTCCAGGTTTTTAAATGGTTTAAGAGATTTTCAGAAGGAAGGTAATCTGTTAAAGACTAATATCACAAAAGAAGTCTTCCAGCTGCAAGAACTAATGAAAGTGTTTCCAAAATCTAGTATCTTGTGTGTTCTGATTGTCGCTTGACAGTAATTGGAGAAGTGTTGAATTTGAATCTTGCTACCATTCATCAGATTTTGAAAAATGAAATGTAGGTGAGAAAAATCCTTGTATTTATAAAAATTGTTCCAAAAACATTTTGTAGAACATAAGTACATCAAGAAAAAGAAAAGCATTAATTTTTTTGAGCAAATTTAAAATGATCCTCATTTTTTGGAATGCATCATTACTTGTGACAAGTCTGAGGTGTTGAGTAAACCTAGAAATGAAGCATCAGAGCCAGGAATGGCATGCTTCAAAATCATCAAGACCCTCTCCTTCTCCCTCCCAAAATGCAAAAATGAGCAAATCAAAGATCGGAAGTATGCTGATTTGTTTCTTCGATGGCCAAGGAGTCATTCTTAAAGAGTCTGGGCCTTCAGGTGAAATGGTGAACTAGTATTTTTATTAAGAAGTTCCTGAAAGACTTCCTGAAAAAAGGGTCATACACGTGAGCCGAAGAATCAGGACCAACTGGGTGGTGCATCAAGACAATGTGCCTTCAATCTGCCTCAAAGGACATCATTTTGGGATACTAGAAAACATTAAAATTACCATAAATGAACAGCTAAAAGCAATTCCAGTAAGTGATTTCCAGCCGTGCGATAAAGAGTAAAAAAATAGTCTCTAGTGCTGTGTGTTTTCCCCTTGTGATTACTTTGAAGGAGACAATTTGAAATTTTAAATTTAATTGAATAAGTAATTATAAAAAGTTCAGGCTTATTATTTAATTTTCTTATGAAAGATTAAAAGTCAAGGAGACTGTAGCAAAGGAACAAGATTGAATCTATATGAAACATTTTCGCACATTCAACATAAACACCTGCATGTGAACAAAAACTGTACAAGACAGGTACCTGATTTGTTTCAGCAGCTCAAAAACAGCAACATTTCATTTGCTATGAGCAGTTATTATTCAATTCTGAGACATTTTTATGATCATTTGCAAATGGCGATGAAGCAGTTATCATATACTGTAATCTTCTATCATTGAAGTAGTCAGTGGATTGAAGAAACCCAGTTCAGGCAATACCAAGAAAAATAAAAGTTTCTGCATTCGATGAAAAAAGCAATGGCCTCCATTTTTATGGGATTGTCAATTTATTAAAATTATTATGTCAATTCTTTAAAAAAAGGAACACAACCATTAATAGGATAAGTTATGAAAAAGCCTTTTGTATTAATTGCAAACTGAAATTAAATAGAAACGAAATAATTCTCTGCATGAAATAATTTTCTGATTTTGCATAAGTTGCACAATGAAATTAAGGAGAAAGGCATAGAATCCTGAGCTGTGGAATTTATTTTCTCCATAATGATACTCTTGTGCATTCAGCTTTCATTTCCACAGAAGCAGTTAAAACTTATGGGTAAAGAGTCTCATGTTGTTCCGTTACAACTCAGAGTTAGCTTCAAGTGATTATTATTTGTTCCCCAAACTGAAATCTAATCTTCAAGGAAAGAGATTTGATGGTGCGAAAACGAGAAGTTATGGCACATTTTTAGAGCAAATTTTTAGATCATGTCTCCAGGATCATATAATTGTTTGTTGAATGATATGAAAGTGTTGAATGAAGTGAATAGAAAGTGTTAAAAGGTGTATTGAAGTATACAAAGAGAAAAGATTGAAAATTAATCCATAAAATGTTTTTCTGTATCTTTTAAAAGTACACTAGGTTAGAAAATTTTGGACTTATCTACATAAAATTTTACTCATTTAAAATATTAATCAAGGATTTATATGCCTATTTGAAAGTGAAGATAAGGGGCATATGCCTGTGTGCAGATGTGTAAATCAGCCACTTGTTTTCCATGACCATTTGTGCAGATTTATGTGGTTACTTATCAGTTATCTTGTCTTACTTTTTCTTAGCAGTGTAGCAATGTACAAATAAGTCAGGGCTAGCATTTTTACTTTATTTAAAATTTTAGTATAAATATGAATAAAAATGTATAAGAAAGGATATTCAATATATTTGCTGTTGTTCAAAGTTTGTTAATTTTGGGAGAAAGTTCACAAACAGTTTTCTGTTTTCAGAGAAGTAAATTCTTGAGTAAGACAACCAGTCTTTAAAAAATATCTGGGCTATAGCTGGATATTCTGACCAAGTTGCTCTCAACTTGATTGTGGATAGCTAGTTACCAGTTCTCTCCACAGAAAATAAGAATGCTCTTGGCAGAGTTAAATACAATAGAAAAAATTCTCTCTTAACTAAATAACACCAATTCTGAACTGTGTTCCTTATTTTTGTTAAGGATATCGTGGGCATGTTAGGAAGACTTCTCGAGTCCTCACTTGCCCCAAATTTTCAGAGTATCTCTGGATTGGCGAAGGCACTGGGATTGTTTACGGTAAAATGTTGACAGGCCTGGAAAAATTTCCTTGAGAATTTCAAGGCTGTTACTTGGAACATGATCTAGGGGTCTACATCTACAGTGGTGGCTGATGACAGGCATTCAATGTATAACAACATGCATACAACTAGATGTATGAGAATTTTGAATAAGGGATTCACATGCACCAGTTTTTCTGAGGATCAAAACAATATCCCCCTTCGAGAAACATTAAATGAAACAAAGAGTTGTGAATGGTACTTGATTAAAGTCATGTTCAGATTTTTCTAGAATTGCAGGGGGACATTAGAAAATAGCTGAAGATGTGTGTGTGGTTGTCAGAACATAACTGAAGATGTTACAGCACCAAAATTTTTTTGTCAAAGGAACATCACAGTGACATTTTAAGTAACGTATATCTGTTTGTCTCTATCTATAGCATCTGTTTCCATCTGTGGCAAAGTTGGTAATCTGTACTTCTTTGCCATTATTAATTAACTCTTCACTGTTAAATTGAAGAAAACTATACTGATGCAATAAAAATTTAGGAGAAAAAGTGTGGTACTTTCTTGTTAAAGTGGACTTGTAATAAGTCGCAAAAACCGGGAAACTTATTTATCCAGTCTGTAATGTATAAGCTTCAAATGTTGTGTAAAGCTGATGGGGTGGCTGCTTTAATAAGGAAATACCAAAAGGGCAAATAATTGTCAGTAAGGATGTCCTTTTACAGATCGGGGGGAAAAAAAACTAGAGATAAGAAAGAATTCCTGGTTCCCAAAATGTCAGTGGAAAGGTTTTGTCATAAAAAAAGTTATGTTTAAAAAGATGTTAAGCCAGGATATCTAATGAACATCATTTTTATGCTAGGAAGGTTAAAGGTTTTGAAAGGCAGCTGTAGTGTAATGCTTCAGTTATGCCAAATTCCATAAACTAAGCTTGTTAACCATTATTAATTGTTTAGCTGTTAAAGTGAAGAATAAACAAAGAAATAAATTGATAATTGATACATTCTAAGATCAGAAGAAAAAATACAAATGGTTGTTATTAGAAATGTTCCTGTTGTAAACAAACAAAAATAAATAAATTAAAAAAATCTGAAAGTTTTCAGATTTCATATTATGCCCAAAGGGGCCTTTTTTTTTAACATTTTGTGTGTTATCTTTATTTATTAAATATCATGTTCTCTGCTCTTAAATCATAAAATTCAGTTCAACAGCAATGTCACAAAATAATCTAATTAGAGCATATCTATATAATTTCCAATACACAGTCTTGCGTGCTGAAGATAAAAATGCTTTTGTTTCTGTTCAGTATTTCCATTGCTCACTTTGAAATCGTCGAGTTTGTTAATCAAAAATTCGTTAAAGCTTTACAAAATATGAAACAGTTAATAAAATAAATTAAAATAAATATGAAATAGGTAATAAAATAAATTCCAAATTTGGGCTTCCAGATGCCCATATTCGGGTGGAGGATTACGTTAATCAAAATTTAATGGATCTAGGTACCGTTGTTTTATCACAGTGTGAAAAACATATATACGTTGATGCAGATTCTTCATTATTTAATTTCTTTAATTATAACACGGGGGGATAATATTTGTTGGCAACAATTTAAAAAGTGATGCTACCTTCTACTGAAAAGTGCAAAATGCCAAAACAAAATCAGTACCCCTTCTGGGATAACGCTTTTTGGGCTGATAAAAAATAAGGTGGGGGAAGAAAATAAAAAACTCTTAGACTGAAAAATAAGTCACAAAAATGTCTGTAGAGATGTTTTTCATCCTGAAAAATTATTTCGTAGAAAATATGGTTTTGGATAACTTAATGGATATCACTAATAGCATTCAGTTTGAATTCTCTGATTTTTCTCAGTTCTGAATTGCCTAATATAATCTTTGATACTTTCTTGTTAAAACAGCCATCATATAAAGCTTTGGTGATGTATGAAATTTGTATGATACAGATTGAATGATGAAGTTTGTCAGTTTATGTAACTAACTACAGTGACTGCTTTAACAAGCAAGTGTCTGATCTTTTTATTATTTAATATAGAATATCACAATTTTTTTGCACAGGATTTCAAAGTGCTGAATTCCAATAGAACAATTTTTCAGTAATGTAGGGCAAATTCTTTTAAAAATTTTAGTACAGAGTGTCAGGATTTGTTATTGGATTTTATGAAATTTCGATGCAGAGTAAGAATTGGCATATTTGATACTTTTGTTTTTAGTAACATCTGAGTTGAAATTTCAAGTTTTTTTGTAGGAGCAGAAAATAATTATTTGAAGGAACATTTTATTGCATTTATTTTTATTTATTTCAATCTTTATTTTGATTCCTACTCTAGAGGTCTTAACATTAATTACAGATGTTTTTGAATGCTTTGTATGTGAATAGATAACATAGGAAGTACTTCTTAAAAGTAACTACAATGAATTTAGAACTATTCAGTCTTTATCTTGTTGAACTCAAGATTGTAAGTAATTTCTTTCTATTAAATTAATTATAATTTATCAGGGAAAAATTACTGAAATACTCTCAAGTATCCCTTCTTACTAATGGATTTAATTGTCAATGATTTTATTAGTGTATTGCTAAGCTTTTTCATTTTCATAATTGTTTTATCATTAACATATGTGCATAGATTCAAAATTACCAATTTAAATTAATCTATATACATACATTATATTTTTAATATTTCAGCTTGCCTTGAAATATCATCCCGACAAAAATCCTAATGATCCTGCAGCTGCTGAAAAGGTCAGAATATTAACTTCTTGTAATTGGTAAAATTTAGAGTAATAAAATATTTATCTAGAAATATTGATTTTTATGAGACCATTAATAAAGATTTTTGCATAATATTGTAATTCAGTTAATAATAAAATTAAAAATAAAAAATCTGAAAAGTTTCAGATTTTAAATTGGGTCCAAATGGTCATTTTTTAATGTTTTATGTCGTACCTTTATTTATTAAATATCATGTTCTTCGCACTTAAACCATAAAATTCAGTTCAACAGCAATATTGCAAAATAATTTTAAAATGAGTATATCTTTAGAATTTCTGATACACAGTTCCTCATGTGTTAGATAAAAAAGGTTCCCCCCCCCGTAGAGTGTTGCCATCGCTCGCTTTTAAATCATTAGAGTTTGTTCATCGAAAATTTGTTCAAGTTTTACAAAATATGAAATAGATAATGAAACAAATTCAAAATTCGGTCTTCCAGATGTGCATATTTGGTTGGAAACGTACATTATTCAAAATTGGATGGCTCTAGGTACGATTGTTTTATCACATTTGGAGAAATATACATGCATTTATGCAGATTCTTCATTATTTAATTTCTTTAAATGTAATGCAGGACTGCTATATTTTGTGGCAACAGGGTGATTCAGACTTTTAATGTTTTCGATGCAAAATCGCAAAATGAAAACAACAGTCCTTCAGGGACAAAGCCCCTTTGGACTAATAATGTTTGGCAACTTCCAGCATAAATGCTGTGGTATAATTGTGCTTTTTTATGCAATTCCTGTATCATTTTGTGTTTTTTTTTAATTTTAAAGTTTTTCTTTTAAAATATTTACTTGTTCATGCTGAATTTTTTATACTTTATACATTTGTAAAATGTGAAACATTTCAGATGTTTTTATGTGATTAAGTGTGAGAGTAATCTTCTTCTATGTGCAGCATGAATATGAGCTAGTTTTCGTTAAAAAGTCCTCCATGAAGGCTTCTTTACTCTTGGGCAGGCAACTCTTGCATGTTTTACCATAATCCAAATAATCCATTTATTTGTATTACAGGACAATATTCAGCTTAAAGTGCATCATTCTGTTTGAGTTCCATGTTTATTGAATTTATATTATTATTGAAATTATTTATTATCATTATGCCATCCTCTTACAGAAATGATCCAAAATGTTTATATGAATTAGGACTTGAAACAATAATTCGTAAACCATACCCATGGATTCTTGTGAGCGTAAAAATAAATGGCTAGTGATCTGTGGGTGACTTTTCAGTCTATGTTTTGCGCTTAATTTCATCATTAACTGTTTCATTCTATAAAAATTCGTGAAATTGAGATGTCTTTCAGATCAGAATCAGTTTACAAAATTATTATAGCTCCATAAAGTTTGTTGTCAAGCTGAATAATTTTCATGACTTTAAATTGTGTGAGAGGAATATAACACAGAAGTGGTACAAGAAACCAAACACAAACAATTAGTACCCTTTTATACAATATATTTGTGAAAAAAAGCCATTTTCTAGGTTTGCGTGTATAAAATATAAATACTGAATTTGGATGAATGCTGAACAAAATTTTTATATGTATATTTAATTGTATATTGCATGTCTAGTGACAAAGAAATAGCATCATGGTTCTCATGGAAACCAATAATAAGTACATTTAGCTTTATGTAAAAAAACTGTAGTTATGATAATTTTTTAATTATTGACAAAGCTGATTTTAATAAAGTTTGTAAACTAATCTTGAGATTCTAATATGTGCATTATTCATTATAGCTTATGCACATAAATGGCAACTTTAATGCACTCTTTCAGTTCCAATATGGTGATAGACAGTATTTGAAAAACTTCTTGTTTTGAGGTATTCTAAGAATGTAGATTCATTATTCCTGGGGAATCATTTAGCAAAAGAATACTTATCTTGTTCACTTTATGATATCCAGTGTACTAGGCTAATATTTTTTTTATTTTGTACCAAGCAAATATGTATACTGATCTTCCTTCTAATACTGAGTTGCTGTACTTCTGACATGCAAAGCATGTGCAGGACATTGTGGCATGGATTCTACAAGTCCACGGGAAGTATATGGAAGAAGATTGTTTTAAATTTGTGCAGTGACTATAAATTAAAGGAGATGATTAATATCTAACAAGTTAAAACTGCAGGCCATATACTGGAATTCATCAGGATGTTCCTCAAATTACAGTAGCACATTCCCGCCTCACAACAAGAAATGTTATCCTGGCAGGATTCCTATTAAGAAAGGCAGAAGCCATGAAAGGATATAATTCATAAACAAGGATGTTCACATAGTTTGCATTGTTGTGATGTATTGTATTATATGTACACCAATTCCAGGGATCCTCTGAAAACATTCTGCAAATCCTAATGCAACTATTACTGATGTGTTATGTTCTGGGTACATAGATGCACTATACTGATATGAACAGCGACATGATATAAAAGAATTTGTGATTCATTTGATCTGGCATTACATTTTTGCATGCTTCAGTCATGATAAAAATGTTATAAATGTTGGTGATGCTAACAGGCATATGGAAAGGGTATCTGCTGTGGAGATTCATATCTAACCGAGTTCAATGAACTGTGAGCTTATGTACACCTGTATTTAGGCTTGCATCATATTCTGCTGTTCATCTGAACCAACAAGCAAATAAGGCTTCAACAAGCAAGGTAGTCTCTGATGTGTCTATATTCATTCACCAGGCATGGTCATCCCATTACCTTTCTTCCACTTTTCATAAGTACTAATATTAGTAGCTCATGAACTCTAGTTGTTGTTTCAGAAATAATTATTTGTATTCCCATTAAATGCACACACAAGCAGTAAAATGATGCCTTAGTATTCCCGGCAACTATTAAAAAGATATTCTAAGCCCGTTACACACCAGCAATATATACTCACAATGTAGGTCTGAATAATGTGAATTCAGTTGTTGGGGAGCTTATAAAATGCACATTATATGAAAGGAGCTTTGAGATTCATAAAAGTTTAAAAATGCTGCTCTAAAAGAAACTGAAGTTGGAGATCAAATTGGTTTTCTCTTTCCCCCTCAAAAAGCAGGCAATTTTGACACATTTCTTTCTTCAAACTAAGGATTTAAAGTTTATCTATTATTGACTTTTCATTGTCATATAAACCTGTATATCTGTTATTGGTATATCTTGTAATTGTGCTTGATCTTTCCTCACTCTGTAGTTTAAGGATATTAACAGAGCTCACAGCATCCTCAGTGACTTAACTAAAAGGAACATATATGATAATTATGGCTCGCTTGGGCTTTACATTGCTGAACAATTTGGAGAAGAAAATGTAAACACTTATTTTGTACTCACAAGTGGTTGGTGCAAGGTAAGTTATTATTGATATTTGAGTTGGAACACAGTTTTCATTTTTGATACTTGTAATGCATTAAATAACTGTGTACTTCCTTGTTTAAGTGGCAACCGCAAAAGCCCTTGGCAACATTGAAATATGTCTTTTACAAAATTGTCAGTTTTGGTGACTAAGCTCAGTGGAACCTTAACAAGAAAGTACCAGTAATTGGTTAATTGGGATGGAATTATTATTACTATTATCATTTTTTCCCTTTACGTATTTAAAATTACTTAAAAGCTGTACATTTTAATGACTTCAATTTAGTTTATTAAGCCCCTTAATGACTTTTTGTGGCCATTTGTACACTGACAACAGCCAGTACTGTTGCAAGGCTGAGATTCATAACTGAATAAGATAAAAATTGCTGCCCATTGAAATTAATGCCATTACATTGCCATTATTATACAGGGTGTTTATAAAATCCTGGACCCATTTTGATGTTTAGTAATTCATAAAATAATAAAGATAGATTAAAATTAATAGCATAAATGGTTAGATAGACTCAAAAAGTTTCATGACCCTTGTCAATGAACTTTCACGTGTTCCTTCGTCGCACGGAGAATATCAAGTTGATATTCAATTTCACGCCAGGTACCGGCAAGCATGTCAGCATCCACAGAGGCTATTGTGGTTGTAATTCTGGCTTTTAGGTCATCAATGTTCGACACTCTCCTCCTGTAAACGTTGTCCTTTACAAATCCCCAAAGGATGAAGTCCAGCGGCATTATATCAGGTGATCTGGGTGGCTAAGGAATTGGACCTCCTCGCTCAATCCATCTTCCTGTAAAATGGTCATTCAAAGAACTACAAACGATGGTACTCCAATGAGGTGATGCACCATCTTGTTGCAAAAAGACATGTGGTTGAAGCTCTTCTAGTTGTGGAAATACAAAGTTTTCCAACATGTCTAAGTATACAACTAATGCAATTACTAAGCAGATGATATTTAGATGGTAAATGGAAATTATCTGAAATTAACCACACGTGCAGACGATACTTACAAAAGTAAAGATATTCAAAGCTGAAAAGGAAACTATATAAGTTATTCCATCAATAAATGCCATAAGTTTGTTTATATCTTCATTATTTTATGAGTTATTAAACATCAAAATGGGTCCGGGAGTGTATAAACACCCTGTATATTAAGATATTATTCATACTGTAACAGGGTTAAGAAACTAAACATCTTGAGAGCCTGAAAATCAGACCAGATGTCACAAGACCATATTGTAATTTAAGGCAAGTTTTTAATTTGCATTGCAATACAAATCACACAAACACAAATCACAAAAATGATCTGAAACATATGTGCACAAAATTAGTGTAATGAAATAAACCTAAGTTATAATAAACTAA
>KK119417.1:34072-82700 GCA_000611955.2 Stegodyphus mimosarum
AAGGGTAAATCAGCTTTACCATATATATATATATGGTAAGTTATAGATTTTAATTTTTTTAAGTGTAACAATAAGCATTAAAAAACAAGTCACAAAAATCATCTGAAATTCATTCATATAGAACTAGCATAATAAAATAAGCACAAACAGCTAAAAAGAACTTAACATAGTTAAGAGGGGAAAAGATCATGTGGCGGGAGTGAAAATTAACACATAATGTTTAAATTATGACATATGTTTTAATTAATTCAAGATAGAAGATTATAATGATTAATCCAGTATTATTTTAAAACTTTTTTAGCTAATCAAATTATTTTTTATTGATTTTATTATGCAAAAGAAAAAAAAAACTTTCTTATTTTCAGGCCCTATTTGTCTTTTGTGGTATTATTACTGGATGTTACTTATGTTGCTGTTTCTGCTGTTGCTGTAACTTCTGCTGTGGAAAATGTAAACCAAGAGCTCCTGAAGAAACTGGAGATTACTGTAACTTAAAGGTAACTGTTATATATTGTCTTTCATCAAATGCATTTTTTCATATAATTGTTTTTACCTCCCAGTCTATCACTAAGTAAAATCATGACTTATAAAGTAGTTTGTGCAACTGTTTATATAGAAGTTTTAAAAAAAAAAGCAAAATTGTGTAAGGCAAACTATGCTCTATTGTTCATCAGTTTGTTATAATTCATGATTTTTAAATAATGAAATGAAGAAAATTGCCATTTGCAGTCTGTCTAAAAAATATAATTAAGAGACATAGTTTGAGCATGAACATGAGCCCGATATACCAGTTTGTTTATGGAATAGTGTGATTGTGAATTTAATAGAGAATTTTTCCATTCTTTTTTTGTTTTTTCCCCATCACCTTTAAAGAGCACAAATTTAAGTAGATAGAAAATTACTTTTTGGTAATTTGATATGTTGATCGTCATTTGTAATTAACTCAAGGTTTGTGTGATCCTTAAAAGTACTTAGATTTTTTGGAAACAATTATTGTGGCTGTAAAAGTTCTTAATTTCGGCCAAAATTGGCAGAATGTCCTAAATTTTACTTACAATTCTGTCTTTTTTTTTACAACTGCCATTTTGAGTGTGGAATTGACATTTTTGAGGAATATATTTTAGCGATGCATTGACAAATATGTATTTGATGCATTAACATCAGATTTCTTTCGTACTACTTAATACACTGGATAACTGAGTTTTAGGCATGAGGTGCTGCTTTGACTGACACATAAACATTCCGAAATTATTTCTTTTGGGGCATGAAAATTTCATAAAATATTTATTATGGGGTGTTCAATTTTGCTACTTCTCAACATTTTGATGATTTTTATATTAGTTTGAGAAAGAAAATTTTTAGTCGGAGATTTCCGAATTTTGGGACAATTTTTTTTACAAACATAATAACATTGCTCAATATAATAAAAGTAATCGTAATGTATTAAAATTTCAAGAATATATTAAAAATATATTGAAGAAATAAGGTTAAAATAAAGCACCTATTTTTTTCTGTCTTGAGTGAGATTACTTTTCATTTCTGTGACTTAGGAATATTTTGATTTTGAAAATAAACAATATAATAAGATACAATAACACACCAAGCAAATATTAATTTAGAAGTCAAACAACAGAAATCAGCACTATATTTTAAAATTTTTACAGGACTAGTTTCGATGGTTTTTACCGAACCACCATCCTCAGCTGCAAAAGCGCAAATGAATTAGATAAGATACAAAAGCCTGGACAAGAGACAAGCTACTGGCACCATCTGTTGATAAAACCAGAACTAAAACATAATTTCTTTAAAAGCAGAAGGCAAAGATGGATTGGAATTAGGGTCGTTAACTAGAACAAAGATTTTTTTAATGTTAAATGCCTCTAGAAAATCCAGTTCACCAATGCAAGATGTTTTTTGAAGAATTTTGGCAGCAGAAAAATTGAAAGCGTGATTTTTGGACCAACAATGTAGGGCAACAGAAGACTTCTGTGTTTCCTTTTTTCTAACATATGCCTCATGTTCCTTAACACGAAATTTTAAGGATTTCTTAGTTTGGCAATGTAAAATTGGTGAATAATAATTTTACATCAAAAGAAACCATGAGTAAATTTCTAGGAAAAATGTTTTTAGCCTTTTTTACAAACTCTATTGAATTTTTTATGGTGTAAATGTTATTGTCTAATAGAGTTGAAAATCTAGAAACTAAATATTTAGTTAACAGATACAAGGCAGTACCTAAATTTGATACAATAGGGTGGAAAGGAATACCACTTTTATGAATTTTGGGAAGAGCATATAATCTGGCACAATTCGCTACATATGGGATAAGTGAATGTTTTAAGTTGCTTGAAAGGATTTGTTAAGATTTGATCGCAGTTTTTATTTTTGACAGGTCCAAAGGTGAAGGATCTTTAGGGATCGGATTATATTGTCCTTTGTTTAAGAGTTTAGTGACACCATCGGTGTAAATGTTCTTATCCATGAAGACTATCTGGCCACCTTTGTCAGCCTTTGAAATAATATCCGGGTTAGAATGAATTTCGCTCATTGTAGCTCTTTCTCTCACTGTTAGATTTGGTTTCAAAGGGTTATTGTTGAATTTGACATTATGAGCGATAATATGCCTAATCATTTCTTTCTGTGAATCTGAAAATTTACTGAACTTGAAAGCTTTTTTGATAGGAGCCAAAATCTTCGGAATCAAGGATTTAGAGGTTTGTGAGAAGTTAAAATTATTTTTTAGAATTCTCTCTTGTTCTTCTGATAAACTAACATTAGATATATTAACTATTGGCTTAATGTTTACAATAGGAAGATTTTTGAACTACTTGAACTGGAAGACTGTAAAAGGAGTTTCTCGAATTTAACTGCAAGGGTGTTTTTATGACGATTAACTGCATACTCCGTTCTAGACCAAGACTTTTGTTCAAGGGCAGTGAATTTTGGATATGAGTTAGCGAGTTCCAGATGAAGCTTATAGAGCTCATGTTAAATTTTGGATAACTGTTGACGTGTATCCCTTATGATGGACCAAAGTAAGGCTAGCTTGCAATTTAACAGAATTCTTGAAACATGACTGGAAGGTTTTTGATTAGATTTGATTTGAATGAAATTGGGAATAAATTTTTTACATTTACACTTCAGTAAAAAGTCAATATAATTTAGGAATTTCTGTCATTTCAGGTGAAATTTAATGAAACGATTAATAGATGAAGGCATGATAAACAATGCAACTAAAATGCATGCAATCATAACAATGCAACTAAAATGCATGCAATCATCAGATAAGCAAAGCACAATGTTAAAATATATGAAACACAAATAGAACTTAAAAGTTGCAAAAAAGTACTTACTGTAACTCATGCAATCACAAAATGGTGTTTACACCACGTGCAAAAAAGGAAGCGAAAAATAAGCCTGTTTGCAGCTCCAAAATATATAACTGCAAGATGACGAAAACCATGTGGAAAAAATAAGCGTGGAAAATAATAAGTGCTGCAAATATAAAGCCCAGTTTCTGAAACAGTTTCTTTTGAGAATAAAACAAAAAAGCTGTTATATTTTTTCACGATGAGAGTTTATTTTCCATGTAATTTTGTCAGAATATTTAAATGTGTATCACTTTTCTATTGAGAATTCAGTTTTCTTTTCTGCAGGGCCGGGTCCATATGCATGTATATATGTGTCTTTGTGTGTATACATATATATATGCACACACATATGACAGAAGAGTATCTCTTTAAAAAAGAAATAATCGTTCTTTTTTTTTTTGCTTTTATTGAGTCAGTAGGGATTTTAGACCAAGCAATCTCAGAACGGTTTAAAGGCAAGATATGTAGACCTACAATTCCAGGAAAAATTTAACAAAATGAAAAATATTTTCATGGTACTAACGCACAATGCATATGTTTCATAGGAAATTTGTGATGAATTTCTTAGCTTTTGAAGAATTTTTGGAAAAACAGTGAAAACAAAATTATTTGAATCTTCTCCTTTTCATCCCAGAAATCTTTCTCTTAACATCTTTATCTTGCCTTTATTATCTTGTCTTCACACTAGAAACAAGTATTGAAGCAAGCAAATTAATTGGAAACCAACAATTTATTAAAAAATTCATCTTATATGTCTTAGTGCACCATACATACCTCAGTTTTGCTCTAAATTCTAAAATTTTCACCATCCCTAGATTTTAGTGCTTCACCAAATTCTAAATATTCTGCCACTTTGACTCTAGCTCTAGTACTCATTAAAGCTATAAAATTAACAGTTTCTTCTACACGTTCTAAGTACAAGCTGTTCTTTAGAGTAACAGAAGTGTGTAATTAAATCAGAAAATTTTAAAATGAAGAGGAAACTCATTGAAGAAGAAACTGATTTTAGAAAAGCGAGAGACAATAATTCTTCAAAGGTACACTGCATGGGCCAATTGACGAAATTCAAATTGCATTTTTCATGTTTCGAAAGCGTGACTTAGGATATGTATTAGATTTATATATAGCATTGTTCTAATATAGGTATTTTGACACAAAATTAGACTTTTTCTGAAATGACATGCCAATTTTTTTCCGTATTTCGATTCTACGACTCAAGTTATGCCACATGCCAAGTTTTGTAAAAAATCGCATGAATAGTTCTTAAAAAATTAGCTCTCAAAATTTTAGTTTCTCAATGTTAATTGAATTTAGTATACATTTATTAATCTCTCCTTTTTTTATTAAACTTATTTGATTCTTTGGTTTGCATTTCAAAATTTAGGTTCATTTCAAATAAAATTTGCTAATTTTTTGTAATTTATTTTTTAAATTTGTATTTTTAAATAATTTTTATAAATTTTGCAAAAAACATTTTGAATTATAACCTATAAAATTTTTACCATCATCTTAAAGTAGATGTATTTTTAAGCATATCTGCAAAAAATTAGTTTTTTTATTCAAGATTTCGTAAGATATATGTGAATTACCTATTGGTGCGTTTTGAAATTTGGTATATTTGTTATAAGCAATAATAACATCAGATGTGGTGTATGCACTTTGTTAAAATTATTTGAAAGTAGGAATGATGTGATTTTTTTTTTTTTTTTTCAGCTCATGCACAATGTAAAAAAGGAAGGGAAAATGGGTTGGCATATAATAAGAAGTTTGCCAAGTGAGTTATTCTTGGCGCAAACTGAAAAAAATGACCCAACATAAATTTTGAAATTTCTCACCAAAAATTACGAAATGTAATATTTTTATTTATGCAATACAAAGTGGAATTGTTGGGACTTTGGCCGTTTTGAATTTTAGAAATTTCTAGATTTGGTCATCAGTTTAAATTTAGTAAGATGACATGTAAAAATTATGAAATTAAAAATATTTTTATTAATATTTCTTTTAAGAAAGAGGTATAAAGAAAGTTCTTTTTTTTTTTTTTCTGTAGCAACACTACTTAAAATGTGATATTTTTTTCTGCAACACTAATTAAAATGTGATTCGAAGCCCAGTTGATGGTATTTTCTGGATTTAAATCCATACTATAAATGTTCACCTATCTGTTTATTTATTGTTGACTGAAGCATTGTTATTGCAATGTAAGACTTCTGTTATATCATCTTTATTTAGCATTTTCCCTTATATTCCATTAGAATACTGTTTTGCTCTTAACCTGTGACAGCCAAAAACCTTCAGATTTATGACCTTTATCATGATCATGAAATATGGTAGTTGATGACTTTTAAAATGACTTACCTTCTCATAATCTTACAGTGCTGGTACATATCAGATTTTATATTAAAATATTTCTAGAATTGCTTGGATAATTTTACTGCTGCATTGATTTTTGAAAAGCTGTTGTGCATTTCAGTGTGTATAAAATACCAATACCTATTTATTTATTGACAAATCTACAGCTTCAGCGAAAGAATAAAACAGAGATGTTATCATTTACTAAAACTGTATTTTTGATAAGATTAATAATAACAAGCAAAACAAAGTGGCTTCTGATTAGAAAGGGTTCCTTTTCAGGAGCGGTATATAAAGGATTTTAAACTGTGGTAAAAATTTGCATGAATTATAACTTATGTATCCTAAGAACACAAAATTGAGCCTAAGGAAAATCTAGAGTGAAATCATGAATTTTGACTGCCACCATTATTTTATACCGCTGCCCGTGTAAGATTTTTTTTCCACTTACCTGCCAATTGTTCATTTTTGCTCTTTTTTAATCTATTTTTGCATAGCTTTTGATCTGTATGTATAGAAATGGGTGCCTGAATGTAGTTATTTAACTTTAGAGTCAAAACTTAATTTTTTGTAGAAATTTAAATTTTATTAGTAAAATTTACAGTTTTAGATACTTTGATGATTATGAAACCTAGTTAAATATACTCATGTAAAATGTATGAAAGAAGTTTTTGAAAGTTATTTAAATTCAATATTTTTTATAAAAAAATGACAAATATAAACACAGTACTTGTAAACTGTATCTTACTGTAACTGAACCAGCATAATGTCACAAGGAAATGTAACTCAGATGAAAAATTAGAATTTACTTTTTTGAAATTATTTTATTTTACACTTTAGATAATATGCGTAAAGAACAGGCTTCTTGCTATGATACCAAGGGTTAACCCCCTTCCACACTTTAGATTATTGGACCCTGTAAGAGCCCCTTTTTGATTTTTGTAAATATAGGTTGTAGTATGTCATTTTGTTCAAGATAGGAAAGCTATTAAATGATTTTATATCTCATATACCTTGAAGCCTCCTTCCCCCCTTTTTTTAATTGTATTTTGAGCCCTATGGTCCCCCTTTTTAATTTTTCCATAAATAAGGTAGTAATATATTTCAATACACGTGCGTGATGTTTTGACACCAAATGAGAATTTTGCAGTCGGAAGTTTTTCTTTGGGGAAAGGGTTAAGCGTTTGAATTAAACTTTTAGCTAAACAGAGACGAATGAGAACTCAACTCAAAACTGCCTATTTATCTATGAACATAATATTTATTATAAACAATTTGTAAATTAGTAGTAAACAAATGTATCATATTACATCATAAACAGTTATAATATAAATAAACAATCTCACCCCACGGAGTAGAGGAAGAGAAGCAAGTGCTGTCACCTATTGGTGAGGTACCCTCAATATGGGCACTGGTATAATTTATATACCAATCTTGAAAAGTTTTAAATAATGTACTTTTAATTATGAGTTTTGATTGAGATGAATATATAAGGTTCAACATGTATAAATAATATATTTGCAGATTCTGAAATTTCCCTCCTCTGATACATTTTATGAATCTTCAAACATGAGACCTTTGAATGAGATACATTGATTTGATAACTGTAAAATATGAGCATTCATAAGGTAGTGTTACCATTTCGAGACTACAGCTTTGGGTGTAAAAAAATTAGCATTTTTAGGAGGTTAAAAATGTGACAAATTTTTGGGATATTTTATATACCAGTGCCTTTTAAAGGCTTAAAGAACAGCAAACTTGCTATGTTAATACTTGGTTAACAGTTGCTATGGTAATTGAGTATAAGTTCCCCAAAACCTAATTATTTCTCCCTTCCCTACTGTTATGCCAATGAAAGAAAACGAGGATGAACAATATTTCGCCCTAAATAATCCTGAGGCTTCTCTTATTGTTTAGGCCAGATAAAATGCTATTCGAGCTTCCTCATGAAAAAAAAAAAAAAAAAAGGTATTACTCAGTGGCTGAAAATATGTTTGTGATTAACATGAATACAATGTCAACTAATGTATTGTGATTGCCCATGGTGTAATTCTGTAATCAGCAAGTGTTTGAAAGTGATATACATGAATATTAGTTAATTGGGAGAAAAATTACTTTTACAGTATACCTGCTTTTTCTTGAGCATTATGTTCTCCAATTCTTAGACTTTCTGGAAAGAAAAAAAAATTGTTTTTTTTTGCTGAAGGTCTGGAAGTCCGGATATTAGGTTATTCCAGATTTTGGACTTTGTACTGCATAGCACATTTACTTAAAAGCTATATTCATTCATATGCATAAAAACTACATTTTTTTAAACGTATAGCTCTTCTAAGCAAGTGCTTTTTTAGAACTTAGTCTGAGTAACTAAAATTCATATGCATTTATATGCAAAAGTTAAGACTTGACTTGCGTGCTTTTTATCAGTCTTACCTTTCGTGAAACTTCAGATTATTACAGTATTCATTTTGAGCTCTTATCTTAGCCAACCTTCATACTATCAATAGAAAAAAATTAAAAAATATTCTTGTTTATATAAATATACAAGTATTATTTTTATATGTTTTGTTTTAAAATAATTTATTTATTTGTTTATTTATTTTAGTTTAATGCTTTATGATTTAAAATCCACACAATCTCATGTTCTAAAATTCATGGATTTTTGCTTTTTTGCTTTTTATTCCTGATTTTAGGTATTTATAATTTGTTATTAATTATTTTCCAGGAGGATTACGAAAGCGGCGGCAGTAATCCGCCTTCGCCTGTTCGTACACAGCCTCAGAGCTCTGATTCTTCTAAAATACCAATGGCAATGCCTGCACCAGGAGAAAATGCCACAGAAATGACTGGACTAAAAAGTGCACAGACTGTTACATACATGACAGGTCACGATGCTACGTTACAAAGCCAGTAACTTATAGCTATTTATTTTAGCTTCCTCTTAAGTGTAGAAAGTATTTGATGGATGTCCTGTATCATGGTTAGGGTTTCGTGACGGATAATTCAGAGTCAGTGTGAGCATATATGATGTACATGTCTCCTTGATTCTTTAATGCTCGCTATCGTATTGATAAAAAAAGTATGTGAAATTGCTTTGATTTTTGCATGTGTGTCTTCAGGTCTTGTCAGTGTGAAATTTACTAATTGTTTTAAATTTGAGGTTAATTTCTTTCACACATTTTTGAAGACTGAAATTTTCTCAGCTAATTTGTTAAAAGGAAAAAGAAAATTTTTTGAAGTGCAATAATGAAACATTGTGTGCAGTTTTTTAATCTTGTGGTAAAAAGAAGTTATAAGGGAGTTTGAGAATTGTTTGAAAAAGTATGCAATTTTTAAAAACATTATTAATAATTAGGTATAGCTCTTTATTTATTATAATATTAAAATTGAATATTTTAAAATTATGTAGATAAGTTAATTTTTTACCCTATTCTTAAGCTACTTTAGAAAATTACTGGAACTGTGTCAGCAAATCATGTAAGTTGGATGGATAGCTATAATGTTTTCTTAAAATGGTCAGCTGGTTTCTGATCAAATGAACTTATTTTCTTTGTGAATTTTTAGTTTCTTTGCCAATTTAGATTGAAGTGAAGTATACCTGTTGATTAGGTGGCTGCTTTTCTTAATTATTAAGCAAATTCTTTAATGTTCTTTAGTACAAAGAGTGCCATGTGTCACAGAAGCCTGATGGTGTGTCACAAATTTGTAAAAATGCCATAGTGCAACAGGGGCATATATGCTATTGTCTCTGTAAAATCCATCATTATTAATGGCTAGATGGTAAGTCACAAAATGTTTTAATCAGCCATATGCCACCCTACATGAATATGCTCTGTGTCATGTGGCATCACACATGTGCATATGTTGTGTTATATATAAAATGGGCATCCATTGAGAAAAGTAGTTTTTCTAGTTATTGTTAAATTATAGAAATTTTCAACAAAAAAGGAGCTGTGGGAAATGACAAGTAAATTTAGTTTTTGTGATACAAAATTCCGGTAAAAGGTTTTATGAGTGAGATATTTAGGTAAGAAGGATAAGACTATTGCGCATGATTAATATATAGCATTCACCAGGTGACATAACCTTGTGGTCACATAGAAAGTGTTTAAAACTGTAATTTGGCATAATCAATTTACAGATTAAGAAAAATATTTTAAAATAATTTTTGTTCAAAAAAGTGTGGATAGTGTTTGGGAAAAATTTCATTTTCATTCTCTGTTTTAACATTATTAGACAGCATTAAATTTGGTATAAATTTTGAAAGTTTGAGCATTTTCAGAACATGCTGCATATATGCCTCATCAGTAGCAGACTGTATCTGCTAAAACTTAAAGTATCAAAAGCAACAGTGAAATAAGTAGCATTCATTCAGATTACTGAGGATGAAAATTAAGTAACATATGATCTGTGAATGGTAAAGAATTAATATCAGAAGGAATGTAGAAAAGTTGTAATAAAATTAATGAAAATGAAAGAAATCTTCTAACTAGGAAGCTTAGTATGGAGAATAAAATGTATATGACATTTTTCTGTTGCTGTAAATCTGTTTTAAACAAATATTATTTCTTTCAGTACTCATAAAAATTAACTTTAGTATTCATTCTAATATAATAAAAGTTATGTAACAAAATTATTGAATTAGGTTGAATATACACATTTTCCAGTGCATAATGTTCACTTTTAATACAAAAAATAAGATTCAAATTTATGGGTGTGCATTCTGTGCCAGATATAAACACAACAAATTTAAAAATATGGAAAAGATGAATGTACGAAAATTAAATTCCAGTGCATAACATGCATTTTTAATATAAAAAATAAGATTGAAATTTATGGATGTGCATTCTGTGCCAGATATAAAAACAATAGATTTTAAAATAAGGAAAAGGTGAGTATACAAAAATTGGATTCTACACCAACTTAGATTATACCATCAAAATTGCTTTAAAGTTTTCACTTTCATTTGCATCCTGTTTTACTCACTTTAAGGCAAATAAACATATGCTATTTTTTGTTACAATTCATTCAGTCTGCTGATTTTGTAGGTCGCAGCACTTTCTTCTAGGTTAGGCCATTTCGTTACTCTTTTATACAAAGCACATTTATTCTTTGGCATATTAATTATTGTGATTTCATTTTTCTTCCTGTCATGTATGGAACTTTCCACTAGTACTAAATTTCCATGCTGCAGCCAGAGCTTAAATTGCGCCAGAGCCCACCGGAGCCTGGCTTTGGTTCTTCTTAGTTTTTGGAACATATTCTAATTCTAGGTGGAGCATACTGAAGCCCTAAATAAGAAGGCTTTGGCACTTTTTTTATATAACTGAACAATTATTCCATTATAAAATTATGTAAAAAATCACTTATTAAATTTTAATTTATCTCTTTACATTTTATTTAATTTTAATTATTTAATTACTTTAATCTTTAATTATTTTAGTAAATACTAATAAATTATGAATTAATTAAATAATAATTATTATCAATAAAATGATTATTGATTAATTTGACACTCATTAACTATTTAATTTTTAAGTTAGTAATGATTTTAATAGTCATTTTATTTATTTATTTGCTCTTGTTCCTCTTTCCTGACAGTCTTCCATAGGGCTCTGGCACTTCTGCTTTTAGAAATTAAACCTTGGCTGCAACACAATTTCTATATTCTTTTGCAGATTAAATGCTTTTGCATTTGACACCAGCTTTGTTGGTTTATTCAATTACGGCAAAGCCAGAGCTATCTGCCTAAGGTAAGGGATGCCTTCATGGAAGACTTTCTAAGGGAAACTGCCTCACGTATATGTTACAGAAGGGGAAAATGCCCATGCAGCCAGCCTGTTTGTAGGATTCGAACCTGGGATGGAACTATTAGTGTTCAGTGACTTTACCGCTTGGCCGCTGGTGGGCACCCAGCATATTAGTTTCTTTTGGTAGGAACCATATTTGCTACTAAAAGGAACCCTATGTCAAGTGTATTTCAACTAAAGCAAATGCAATTTTTATTGTTCCTTTTATCACTTGTCAATTCAGTGTACCATTGTTCAAAAGCTTGAGAAAAATCTCTGAATTAATGACTCATAAGATAATATTGCACATGTATCTTTAAATTCTCTTTGCAATAAAAAGGGTTCATGTTATGCAGTGAATATACCTAAAACTTAAAAAGTATTTGAAATTATAGATGTGTATTATACACCGGTGGTGTGTGCTATTCGCTGATGGTGTTTCTTGACCAAAAATTAGATTTTTTTTTTTTACTTATTACTAGAGCAGTGTGAAACTGATACTTTTTTTCCTTGAGCTTATGTTTCTTGATATTTTAATAAATTTTCCCTTAGTTTATATTTATTGCATTTTCAAAGTATTATTTTATTAAAATATTTCTTCATTAGCTGTTTGTGTGATTTTCTGTAGTATACAGTTATATGATTTTTTTTCTTTTTTACTTTTGTTTATTTATTTATTTTATTTTTAGCAGTATTAAATACAAGGTCATTCATTAGCTTGTAGAAATATGCAGCACAAAATAGAAAGAATAGAAACATAGAAAATTAAAAATGAATAAAAAAGAACAAAATTAAAAATGAAAGTTTGAACAACATTGAAATATGATATTAAAGTTTTAAAAATAAAGAGCTGGAACTCATGGCAAAAGCTACTGTTATCTTCATGGGAGGAGTCATATTCATAGCTAGGCTCTAAAGGTTTTTTAGCAAAAACTGGGTGCTGTCAAAGATTAAAAAAGGTTTCCTCTTTTTTTTTTCTTTAATACAGGCTGAAGTATAATCATGCTGTTAGTGTTATTTCGCTATAGTTTTGTCATTAATAACATTAAACAAATAGTTCTTCTCTTATTATCCTTCAATCTTCTTTATTTCACTTCAGAATTCCCGTCCCCGGTCATATGACTAGTAAAAAATAGTTAAGACTTGTCAAGTATTCTGTGACTTGACTATTTGACTAATCGTATGAGTAGGCAAATAGTCTAGGCATAGAAGAGTAATAATTTATTCATGACTATGCTGAAATTATAGGTAAGATGGAGGTAAAGTAGCCCACAAATAATGATGTGAAGTTTTAAACAGAAAAAGAGATAGAGATATGCCAAACTGTACCGCCACAGCTTTAGTATCTAGTATTACATATCTCTGGTTCTCCCATTTCCTTCATCTTCACATCATTATCGTCAACTGCATCAACTGCAACCTAAATGTAATCTGAGCAGGTGCAGAAATGAGTGATCTTGTCACCGTGTTCACTATTTATGTTTAGTTCTATGACATATAATAAGTGAGAATTATGTAGTGGCACAGAATAGAGACATGCATAGCAGTAGAAGTTTTGGTTTATGGGGCTTGATTTATGTACGGGAAAAGAGGCCATTTACCCTGGGTCTTCAGAGAGCCTTAAAATCCTTCTGTAATATTTAAAATATATAAAATTAGAAAAAAAAACTTTTTCATTTCTAGATTTTAAAAATTCAAAATAGAAATAGAATAAACTTTTAAATCTTGTATTTTAGTTTAGTTTGTCTCTTTTAAAAAATAATAATAAAAAAATCAACTCAACTTTTGAGTATATCAGTTTTTTCCAGTGTTGTTGTTGTTACATATGGCTTTGTTGGAAGAATCAATCCAAACATATAAAGCAGCTCAAGTTATCACACAAGAAAAATGATATATAATAAAAAAGAACAAACATTTAAAGTAAGAACCAGAACAAATGAACATGGGAACAAAAATAAGTTAAAAATTTAAACAACAAGGAAAGAAACATACGAGATTTAGTCTTTACAAGGAGTTAATGAAAGTTCTGGCATTCCAGTATAGTTAACTTATCTCACCATGTTTCTGAGTTTCTATATCTAGTTCTGGGCATATAAGATGATGTTCTGCATTCATGATGCTCGAATTACAAATTTGGCATGTACTAGATGGAAGGATGCCAATTATATTAAGATGATGTGCCATGCAATCATGGCCTGTTTGCAGTGTGAAGTTTGCCACAGCCTCTTTATGGGGTTTTTGACAAAATGTCTTCTAAGTGTCTAGAATATTAGCCCAGGATTTGACTGTTCATTTTGCCGCCTGGTGAGATTTAACAGTATCTATTAATTTCTCAAAAATATGCTTTTTAAGTGACTCTGGAGGAAGTGGTTTGCTGTCTTGTGGCTCAAGTATTCCTCTCTTGGCTGTTTTCTAGTGTATCCAAATTTTTCTGCAGGAGGGAGGGGTTGATCATGGTTTAAAATTTTTTTCATGTAATAAGTATTAAAGTGAATCAATGAAAAAATATATAAATAGACTGGTGAAATGTATTTTTCAACTAACTCTAAAAGGAAAAATTTGTAAATGATTAGGTTATTTCATGAAATACTGTATAAAATTCGTACTAACAGTATTTATTGCTTTGAAATGAACTGATGAAAGAGTTTTTATAAATTTAGCCCTGTTGGTTACAATTATTATAGTATTTGGTATTTTCAAAGATTAATTTTACTACAAGTAAAGGAAAATCACAAGGTCACTTCAGTCACTGTTTTTCTTAAAATTTATGCCAAATTCAATGCTTGTTTTTAATATTTGGAGCTTGTATTGCCAAATTTATGTTCATCACTTTGTGTTCTTAGTATTAATTGTCTCTGAATTAATTTCACAACTGTTGAGTCGGTCATGTGAAATAAATTACTGGAACAAATATTTATTTCATTACATTAATTTTATTTCAATTCAAGATTTTGTTTATTTATTTTTTACATTTGTTGTGGTATTTCACTTGAAATAAATTGTTGATTTGTGTAGAATAACATTTCCAACCCTTTTATTAAGTTATTTCCATCATTATTGATACATAATGTAAGAAGATACATCTGTTATTATATCTTCTTCTCATCTTATCTTCCTAAAAGTATTCAGTTATTATATTTTGTACATGAGATTGGAATAAATTATGTATAAATTAGTTATTTATATTTGTAATGTCTGAAATTCTGACTTTCCTTAAGCAACGAATTAAAAAACTTTTGTATTTAATACTATGTTTAATTTCTGGATCATTTTATATTGTTGAATATTTCCATTTAATAAAATACTTAATAATTGGGGTTTAATGCTGTTATTTTGCTGTAGGCATAAATAAATTATTTAAGAGCTTAAAAGTCAGTTCAGTCCGATTTATTTGTTTGTGTTATAAAATAGAGAACTTATGACATTCCTCATTTATATATAATTTTTATATTGAAATATCCCAGAGTGTTCCGTTAATCCATTTTAATGTGTCACTGATGAAAGGAAGTGTTCTGGAATTTTTTTAACCTTTCTTTATTTGCGAGTTACCTCTATATTTATTTACAAAAAATTAAGAAACTTTCATATGTGATCCTGTTATGAAGGAGATAACTTCTGGTCTATGATTAATCTCATGTCCAGGTGCTACAGTATGAGTGAATTTGTGGAAGATGCGAAAATCTGAATTTAGGTGAATCTGTTATAAATATCTTGAATTTAACTTTGATGAAAATTGTGACTCATGGTAGGACTATGGCACAAGGTCAACATTTCATAGACCCTTGGCCATGCACAAGATTGACACCAGTAGATCAAAAACCCATGCCAGTGTTGATCCTGTGCAGATGTCAATTCTGTGTTGTGTCAACATAGAATGATTGATTTTGTGCCATGTTAGTTCTACAGTGTCCTCTGAATGTAAACCTGCATGTGCAGGTTATTTTATGATATATAGTCTGTGTGTTATAGGAAACATTATTTTTTCTTAAAATGAAGATCATGTCAATTCAGTTTTTGACATTAAAAATGTCTGCAATTTAGTCTTTCTGTTTTTCATGTCATGTTACATTGTTCATATAGCTTTTTAACTGAAATTATATCAATGCATTGCTTAACAAACTGGGTGATTTAAAAGCATTTCTTAATAATTGGTATCTTTATTCTGTTTATTAATAATATATGTAATTGGTATAATTCATTTTATTACTTAATAATGCATGTTATATAATAATATTTATAAATTTTAACTAATTATTAATTATATGAAATTTCCAACATTATATTAATTAACAGATGTTTCTAATGCCACACACAATATACGTCTGGCTGTAAAATTAACATTTTTTGTTAACTGTTTTTTTGGCAATAAATTTTTGGCACCAAGAATTTTTTAGGTAACCGAACATCTCCAGTGATATTTTGGTAATACTGCCAGATTCTTGAAAGATAGCTATAGCTTTAGGATCTGAAGTGAATTCTATAAGCTTTCTACAGTAAATTTAACAAACTGAACTTGCTTGTCATTATTAATTGAATGCTTAGCTTTTAAAGGGAAGAACAGTAATGAGTAAAATTGATGTACTGAAAGATCAGAAAGAAAATTACAAATAGTTTTTGCCAGGGGTGTCTTTTATGTAACCAAAGATGTTTTGACACTCGTTCCAAAAAAGAAGTAAGCCTTGTTGTCATAAAAGTTATTGCCATGAAAATGTGAGCTTGAGTAGCCAGTAAGTTCCTGCTTTCATACAGAACAATCATTTGTGAGCCATCTTATTAAGGAGTTTAACATTTTCCCCTTAAAATGTGTATGGCTAACTTTCTTGTATATATAATAAAAAATATACCAAACTAATTCATAACTTACTTCTGAGCTGTGTTTTGTTAATTTTACTACTTGATTATCTTAGTTTTAGTTAGCAATAAAATATAAGAAATGTTATAAAACTGTGTAATGAAATAATATACTCAGTTTGATGCAGCTGTACATTCTAGATATGAATTATGTTATTTCTTTATTTTCTTCTTGCATGAACAATAATATGCTTTCACTTAACTCCTTGCATGAATGATAATATTCCTTTATTTATTCTTTGCATGAATAATGTTACTTTACTTGTTCTTAATTAAAATATATATATATATATATATATATATATATTCTTTTACTTGCTCCTTGCATCAGAGATTTTGCTCTTCATTCCCACCATTATTTATTCTTGCAATTGTACATACTTCAACCCTCCCATATTTTTCAGCTTCTGAAATACTGTAGAACTTCAGTTATCTATACTTCAGATGTCAAGAGTAACCGGTTCCTTCTAGACCAAGTAAAATTAAGCTTTTTGTTAAATTATTTGTGTTTTTTATTCCTTTCTTTGATTTAAATAGCAGTATAAAAAATCACTACAGTACTGTATATATTTTTAAAAAGCTGTTAGTTTAATTTACATGAATGCTGATGATTGGCTAACAATGTTTCAAAAATGCATAGTCAATAAAAATTAGTGAAAGAGCAAGTATATACAATACATAGACCAACTGTTCTTTGTTTACCTTGTGTGTCAAGTGCTTAGTGATAAAAATGCTTCTTTTGAAAAAGAAGAGTATGCAAATAAAAAGGCATGTCTGACCCATGACTCTTGGAGTGTAACCAAAAAATTAACAAATGTGTGGACACTTGCAGTATTGAATTTTGAAAGTGTGAATTGATTGGATAATCTTTAGGAGATATTGTTGGCTTATTTTAAATCAACTGAATGTATTTTTTCTACAGCCTACAAGCTGCATACATCCTGTTCGGTCGCAGACACTTAGCCGACGGGACACTTAACCAACGCCAGTTAGCCGACAAGACATTTAGCCGACAGGGACACTTAGCCGACATGGACATTTAGCCGGTCGACACTTAGCCGACATGGACATTTAGCCGGTCGACACTTAGCCGACATGGACATTTAGTCGACACTTCGACATGGACATTTAGCCGGTCGACACTTAGCCGACATGGACACTTAGCCGACAGGACATTTAACTGACACGGATACTTAGCCGACACGGACACTTAGCCGACAGGTCATTTAGCCGACGTGGACAGTTAGCCGACAGGACATTTAGCAGACACGGACAGTTAGCCAACAGGACATTTAGCCGACATGGACAGTTAGCCGACAGGACATTTGTCCAAGACAGAGAGTTACCCGTCAAAAAATTTAGCTACGGAACATTTAACTGTTAAGACATTTAGTCAACAGGACACTAAGCCGACAGTGACGTTTTAGCTCACACGTACGAACTAATTATTTAATCTTACTATGAATTACAAAATTTCTCGACTTATCCGTAAATTTAATATTTAAGTAATATTTTCACTATCAGTAAAAATTCATTTTTCGATTTTTAAAGTTATCGTCTAACTTTCCATGTTGACTAAATGTCCTGTCGGCTAACTGTCCGTGTCAGCTAAATGTCCTGTCGGCTAACTGTCCGTGTCGGCTAAATGTCCTGTCGGCTAACTGTCCATGTTGGCTAAATGTCCTGTCGGCTAAGTGTCCGTGTCGGCTAAATAACCTGTCGGCTAAGTGTCCGTGTCGGCTAAATGTCCTGTCGGCTAAGTGTCCATGTCAGCTAACTGGTGTCGGTTAAGTGTCCCGTCGGCTAAGTGTCACGGACCCCATCCTGTTGTGTATTGTTATATGGCCTATGAGCAACAGTCATAGTTTAGTTTTTCTGTGTCTTATGCCTCTGTAAATAAATTTTAATTTATATTATTTTTGAATTCTTCAGCTTGGGAACTATTTTATAACTGCTAGTTTTATTTAAATCAGTATAGCGTTTAATAGATCATAGATCATCCTTTGTTAAGTACTCTGCCGTAAAAAGGCCTTTGTTTGCTTGGCATCAAGTAGATGTTTACAGTGTTCAGGAATAAAATAATACAAATTCTGTGTGATAGCAGGTAAGGGAACTTTACTTATTTGCATTACAAAATTATAATGTCTGAAATTTAAAAAAAAAAAAAAAGTAATGAAAGGTGTAAAACACCCATTATTTGTCTCATTAAATTGTGGTCATCAGAAATTGACATAGTTTTGTTAGAACTGACCTCCCCTTATAACAACATTTTATATCTAAAAACCCTGCATTTTTTGTGTCTTACTTTATTTAAAAGTGGTTCTTCAGACAAAATTTTTGCTCAGACCTGCAATAAATGATATTTCTAAGTATGACAGCATTTGAAATTACCTCAATTGAGAACAATAGCTTAATTCGGTTGTGTCTCTGTTTGGACAAAAAAATGTAAACAGCAAAAGATATATCACTCTAGTTGTTATTTTATTGCAATGCTTTGAATTTATGTTTTAATAAAATAGTAACTGTGTTTCCGTATTTTTGTTGCTGTGCATTAAATTTACTGTTCATGAAACTCCCTCAGTTACATTGAAATTTACTCAAAGACATCACATTTTTATTTTTAATGTCATTTTGACAAGAAAAAAATTTTTTTTTCAAAATTTTGTTTAATTGAAAAATTATTGTATCTTTTCAGATTGTAAATAAAATTGCGGCTATCATTGATTTACCTTGCAGCAAATCAAAATAATTATTTTTACTTATACTGTGCAGATTCACAACCATTTCTGCATTAAACTTCCAATTTTATTTTAAATGCTTTATAATATCTGCATAGAAAATATAATCAAATTCATTTGATAGTTGTGTGTGAATTAAATCATTGTTTAGTATGAAATGAGTTATTGAATAATTACTTTTGTGTAACTGTGAAGCATTTTATTAACATTTATACATAAAAGAATATTTTTATCTGTATGCAAGTACTATAATGAAAATGTATGCTAAGAGCACTAGCACCTCTCAAACTTCCATGCATTTTAAATTTCTCCATTGCATATATTTTCACATTGCCATGTTTTTAGATGTTTTCCTGTATCTTTATGGAAATGTGGAGGGGAAAATACTTCTTGATCAGTTAAAGTTCAGTTTAGTTCATTGTGTGCTTTTCTCCAATATTTGCTACTACATGTAAGTTCAGTATTTACAAAGGAATATTAAAATTAATGAAATGTTCTTTTTTATGTGTATAAAAATAAATGGTTTGCCATGTAGCGTATTTTGAAGACAATAGCTATCTATTTTGCTGTGCAGTAGAAAAAAACTGTCTTACTGAAAAAATAAATTTGACTTGTATGTGGTTGTAGTTTAAATTGTAATTCTTTTTAGAAGTAAAAACGCAGATTTTATTTCTGTGTGGTTGTAATTTACTTTACTATTTTTACGAAGCAAAAGAATAAATTTCATGTCTCTGTAATTTTCTAGTTTACCTTATTCTTTAGAAGCATAAGCATAAATTTCATCTCTATGCAGCTGTGATTCAATATATTATTATTATTTTGGACATAAAGAAATTAGTGCAGTTCTAGTTTATTTTTCCTTTAGAACAAATTTATTTCTATTCAATTGTTAGTTTATTATTATTATTTTATGAATAGCTGTGACTACCCTGATGCTATGTAACATGGCAGTTAAGTATTCTAATGCAGCTATTTTTTTTAAAACTCTTATGATTTTTAAAGTGTATTTAAAACCTTTTATGGATCCATATGTCATTACATTTATTAGTTGTTGATAAAAGATATCACATTAGAAAAATTTAATCATCACATATTTTCCTATTTTCTAAGGAATTATAAAAGCAGTGTATTATATGTATGTAGCCATTTATATTTGTATTACAGGAAATTATAATGCATATGTGTGAAAGTATGTGTAAAATAATTTATTATTGAAACAGATCCCCCCCCCCTCAATTCATGGAACAACCTGCTAATTTCCTTTTTTTCCCCCTCAAATTGCAAATTGAATTTTATTTAAAATTTTTTTTAAAAAAAGTTTGAATTTTTTTCCTTATTATCATTTGTTACTGAAAAATTTTAGTAATTTAGGATATTATAGAGTCCATAATTTAAGTTCCTTAATCCTTGGATGTTTTGATATCCATAATTTAAGTAAAATATAGTTGAACTTCCTTTAAAAAATATTCTGTCGCTTACGTAATTTACGTTTTTCATTAGAGAACGTAAAATTATATTCCTTAAACTGAAATAAAAATAAAATTATTTAAATTTATAATTTGCTGTTATTAATTAGAATATTTTCAATGATAAATAAACAGTCTCTTTTTATGTGTATAATAATTATTCATCTCCAAAAAAGGTAATAATTTATTATTGAGAAATTTTAAATGCAAATAACTCTTTTAAAAACAAAATTTAGATCTGAGGACTCAGATTCAAAACTTTCCTGCGTTCAGAAATTAGTTAATCAGTTTAATTTCCCCATTTTGAGCAAAAAAGTTAATTAATAGGAGTCTCTTTTTTAATTTTAGTTCTTAGGTGCAACGAGACTAAAGTACTTTAATTTTCCTAAATAATGATATTTATTAAATAAAATTAAGACCTTCAATCTAGTTAGTTTTTAAACTAATGTAGTTTCTTGTTTTGTGATAATAACTTCTTGTTTATTATTTTAAAATGCTTTAAAAGAATGTTTAGTTCTAATTTGAGTACTTTTGTGTGTACTGCCAACTTATCTTACAGTACTTTTATTACAAGTTTTGTTAAGTTTTAATGTGATATAATGAAAAAATTCAAAATTATGCGTTTTACTTTAAAAAATACCAAAAAAAGATTTTTATTAAATTTTCATTTGAGTTACTGTAAGTGAAATAATTGAAAAATACTGAAGTTGGGGAAAATACAGATTTGAAAAAGCGCATTTAAAGTTCTCAAGTTTAACATAATTTTAAGTAACAGACCTCATTTTAAAATGATTTTAAACTTGAAACCTAAATGCAGTTTTTAGATGCAATGAGACACCTAAAAAAGCAGGCTTTCTTCCCTCAAATAGATAGCCACAAAATTATTTATCATAATTTTCATACTGGTATAAAATTTATAGATTTTTTTCTATATAAACATTCTGGCCAGAAATTTGAAAAGTAGAGTTTAAGAATTTTGTGAAAAACTTAGTGAAGGGAATGCATTAAAATATGTGTATACTTCTAAAGTATTTTATCTGTATTTACTGGTGAATCTGTAATAGTAGTAATTTTAGATGCCTGTCCATCTTAAATCATAACTTAAGGAAATTACTGAGTATTGATATTAATTTTCTGAAACTAAATAGTCCTTGTTGAAATAAAATTGTAGTGTTGTAGAACTTCTAATATTCAGACTTCAAATATCCAAAAGTTCAAATTGCTTATTTTTTTCCCCTGCTAAATTAAGTTTGTTGATGTTTTTTCATTTATGAAGATAAAAGATAATAAAGTGATTTTTTAAGAAGTATATTCTTGATTTCTTTAATTTTTATTTCGGGGTGATAATTATTATTAATAGTTGTAGGAAATGCAAACAGCAGTTGGTTTCACCTGTACCAAGGCTTGGAGGATTAAGCTTTTTAAGTAAATTAAGTTCATAAAGTAGAAAACAAGTTTCATATATTTTATATAATTGTTTGAAAACGTGAAATGAAATCTGCTGCATTTTATATTTAAAATTTCAGGAATCTTATCCCTGTAAACTGAAGCATATGTTTATTATTATGAAAAAAAATTAATAGAGGTGGCCAACTGGCAGACCATAGGCCACATGTGACTTGTGAGCTATTTTTGATATTAAAAACATCCTTAGTAGTCTTTCTAAATTTTTTGTACATATGGTCCATAATGTTCTTTACATTACTAAGTAATTATCCTCTGGGTTACTTGGAGAATGCTACCAGCGCTTAAAACATAAGATTTCTAATTTACCTTCAAACCAACTTCTGTGAGGGGGACGAGTTATAAATGTATTGCCATTTATGTGAACATAAATATTGTGATTTACGTATCAAATTTGATTTAATCAGTCTTTACTTGCTTAACAATATGTGTGAATTAAAATCTGCAAATGCATTTGTAATTAATTTGAGTTCTATGTTTTACAATGTTTAATTGATATAATATATTAAATATATTTAACTTATAATATTATGAATGTTTCCATCATTTTTATAAGTAGTAAAAGATGCTTCTAATGTTATATATTGCAGAATTGTTTGTTTTTAATTATATATTTAACTCTTATAATTTAAAGCAAATTTAATTTTAAATATGTTAAATTCGTAATTGTTGTCAACATTTGCAGCATCATTGGATTAAAAAGGTCTCTCTTCCCAATTTTCTTCTGACATGTAGTATAATCAGTGACATTTATTATTATAACTGACTGCAGATTTTACCAAAATGTTTGTACTTGTGAGCACATTTGGATTATTTTCGAAACTGGAAGAAATGTCAACCATATCACTGAAAATTGATTTTGGTAAACTTATTTCCCCTGAGCCTCCACATTTTTTTATTAACTTACATTTTAAATTAATTAAATTTAAAGCATTAAAATTTAAGGCATAAATATTTTACTGAAGATTGCATATAGAAATTTATTTTTAAATTTGTGATGTATGTAATCTTACATTTCTCTTGTACTATTAACAAAGATAATTTCATATATATTTCTATTGTTATGTCACATTGAAGTAACCTATGTTTATTACTTCTTAACATATTTCTAAATATTTTCAAAACAAAGCTTTGTGTAAGGCCTGCGTTATTAACACACATTTTAAATAACTAGTTTATAAAATTAAACTCAAGTCAATCTGAAGTCTAACCATCTAAACTGCCCGAGGAATTGTCTTATCTTCTCCTAACTGTACTAAAACAGTAAGTAAATGGAACATTGCATAATAATTGAGGATCTAGGTGGACCTTCTACTTGAAATTATAAACTGAAACAATTAACTAAACTTACTTTAATTTTTTACAGCTGGTCTGAAACAATGATGCTAAGTATTTTCAAGTCACTACAGTCGGTTGATGTTGCCTAACTCTTAAATGTAGATTGTTGCTTCTTACTTAATTTTGCACATTCTGTGGAGTAGATGAAACAGTAGAAGTTCAGGGCAGATTTTTAACATAAGAAATAATGCATTAATTAAAATAAAACTTAAGTATTTGTTTTCTGTTACCAGCATATGTTCCTAAGTATTGATATAACAAAATTTTTCCTTGACCATATCGGCAATCTGCATTTTGAATTGGCACTCATATGTATGCAGGTTATCTCCCTGTGATTTATACTGTACATTTCCTAGAAATCTTAAACGTTATGGAACAGTTTTGTTTTGTGGCTTGTGTGTTTTGAATTGCCTGGCATGTTTTAGATGTTTAGTTGATGTGCCATTAAATGTATTAATTTGGTGCATAATAATATAAATATATTAGGAAGAAATTAATAATCTCTGTTACATAACATTATACTGCCTGTATCATTATATGCAGGTAATTTGATTTGGTTATTAGTTTCTAAGAGAAGTTTTCGTCTATTTGCATCTATTCTTGATTTTATGGTTTGTTTAAAACTTTTTATATAACATAGTAGTTATGTTACAGTATGGCTGTCCTGAACTGTTTTATTGGAATGTGTCTTTCATACAAAATGAATGTGCAAATGAAAAAATATTTGTTTTGCGTCCAAAATTCTGTTTACTAATTATCTGTTGTGAATATTGACATGTCTTTTGACAATGGTATATTTAAAGACACTTATGAATGCATTTCAAGGCATTTATAAAATTATAATGAAGGTTGCAGTATTCAAAAAGTGTAGTTATAAAATTAGATACCATTGAGTAAGTTTTATATTGTTACTTGCTTATTGTTGTGAATATGTAAATAAAGTATTAAATTTAATTATGTAAAATTTCTGTTGTAGTTCATTAGTTTCAAAACTTGATATATTTGAAATCATGTATTCACTCATTTAATATTCAATACAGTTTGTTAATCTTGAATATTTTATTATTCAGATTGCATAATATTTTACTTATTCTAATAATGTATTGTAATCATGTGCTTTGCATATCAATTAACTATCTTACCCATTTTAATATATGGGAAAATATCCTACTCTTGTAATTGCTATAAAATTATATAAAATTTATGAAGCTATAAAAATGGTGATGACTGAAAATTTATTGTCTTCTTAGTACGTATGCGAAGAAATATACTTAACAGCCACCTCTTTGCACTTGTATGTTGATAATACTATAATAATAATAAATAGATCATGATTTTTTAGATGAAGTGTTTTCTTTATTCAGTTTAGCTGACCACTAGCTATGTATCTAAAGCCAGTGAACACTGCTTGTTTCCACTTCAGTTCAATTAGTTCCCAGGATGTTATGACATTAAAAATATCTGTAATTTAGTCTGCATTTTTTGGTTGCATGTTACATGACTTTGGAGCGGCTTGGGGATTAATCGGAAAAAAACGTAAAGTGAGTTTTGTGTATAAAACTGACACATATCTGAATATTTTGAAGCAATTGCAATAAGAGAAATAGTAATGATAAAAATTAAGATTAATAAAATTGATTTTAACGTATTTGACAGAAGCTTTTTTCCACGTTTTGCTGAAAAGTAATCAAAAAATGATCCTTTATAACATTTATTGCCATGTTTAAATTTCAAAATCAAAATATTCAAAAATCGCCAAAATGAAGATATATTAAAATATGACAGAATTAAGATGTGCTTTAAATTTTATCCCCCCAGCTTATTGTACACAAAGTCTTAAAATCGGCAAACTGTTTTAAATTTTACTGCCCCACAAAAAATATACCCACAAAGTCTTATTATCGTCAAAATGTTAATAAATTACCACATTGGGGACGAGTAATAAAAAAAAAAATTGCTCTAATGAAAAGCAAAGTTCAAACGATGAGTTGTATGTCTGCCAAATGCATGCTGTTTAAACACAAGTTGGCACTATATTGCGCACTTTTATAGAAAATTGTTATTATAAAAGTTCGATTTCATTTGCAATATCGTAAAATTAAGCTGTCTTCGCGAAACGTTTGCGATTCAAAGTTATAGCCTTCGAAGCTCCGCTTTAAACGAGAAGAAAGGACAGCTGTGTGTTGAGTTAGCTTATAGGCCTAGTTTCTAAAGAAAACTATCAGCCAATATATTACAGAACATAATATAGCATAACCAAGGGTTGTTACCAATATATGTCACAGACTTCATTTTTGCCTGTAAATGTTGCCTTTTAGCAAACTCTATGTGCGTTCGGAGAAGCTAATGGCACAGGCAAAATCTTAGGGAAGGAAGACACGTCTAAAATTATAGAGTTGCTAATAGAAATCCTGGCCTTTGTAAAACTGGATGGGATAATCTTTTTAGCAGAATTTACGCGGAAGTTTCTACTGAAGGTTTAATATGAAGGAAGAGTCATTACGTGGAACAAAAGAGAAATCATGTTTAATTCAAACGTAAACAGCGATATGCATTTGAGTAAGCACATTGTTTGCGGCTGTCTGTTTTAATGGCTTTATTGTTGCTTACTGGAATTTTCATGTTAGATCTTATTCGAAAAGTGTTCACAAATGAACGCAAAATAAGCTATTGACTCCTCGCTTCCGCGGTGACAAAACGTATCTTAAAGTTCATCTCCATTCAAGATTGTATTCGAATGTCGATCGCACTAAGTATTCGTGTTAAATGTGCATGAGTTCGTAGAGATCTTGCAGATGCTCTAGCATCACTATGATGCACCATCGTAAATTGGCTTGTTTCTTGAACATTATTGGACCACTGTTATTCTTTTTATTTAATATTTAGTGATATTTAAGAAACGTAAAGATTCTGTCAATTTTGAAAATTACTTGAGCGATAAATTAATATTTTCCTTCATAATAATAATAAATCATGTATTCACTTAAACTTATCATATGTAACATTTAGTGTAATATAACTTGGTTGATATTTAATATGAAACTTTCGACTATTTTTGCTGTGAAGAGTTTACTGCCCCTTGGAAGTAGCCACAATGTGCCGATTTGCTAGGGGCATATCTTCAATGAATGCCATTTACATTGCATTTCATACAGCTTTTACAATAGTAAACATTGCATATGGATTGGGCCCTAAATTTAATTCACGAATAAAAGTACACAAATGAAATACATTAAGATATTTTATAAAAGTGAAAGTTCTCAAGATATTCTGTTATTTCCTACTTATTCTAAAATTTCATGTCAAGTAAAGGATATTTCTGATTTATGCTTCCATTAACTGTATCTACAAATATATGAAACAAGTGTTATAACTGCAGGGTGGGACACGAAATGCCATATCTTTTTTTTATTGCGCTTTTATTTATTATCGAACTATTACAATATGAATGTATATTTGACTGTCTGAGAAGGTGAAGTGAGTTTAGTACAGAATGTATTTAAATGTATTCGCATTTTGTTTCACATTCTTTTGTAAGAGAACCTTTGCATCTCCCAGAACTCTCAATCCCGCGTCTTCCTGAATTGCATGATGAAGGTCTTTAGTTTTGGTATATTTACAGGCTTCCTTGCAAATACTTTATTTTTCAAAATTCCCATAAAAAATAACGTGGATTAATTTCCGAGCTATGCGGCAGCCATTGTATCTTTCGTAACGTTCAAAAAACCGATGTGGTATTTCAATCACATTAAACATCTCATACCGGAAATCAAGAGCAACATTTTTAGTATGGGGACTGACTTCTTTCTGCGTGAAGCTCTGAGTGTATAAAGGGAGTCCTGTTGCCATTTATAGCTTTACATTAGGATATGCGCCTTCAAATCTTCTCCAACACAAGGCTAGTGGTTTCCAGTTCGCGATACAGTGTGTGAATGATGTGTTTTCATCGAGTCCATCTTGTACCTAAGTGCGCACGGAAAAGTCATTTGGTGAACTGTATTCTGAACTGATCAAATTCCATACTTAATCAAGTGTTTACTTCATATAACTTACTTTATTTCCTTAAGTACTGTCATTATTTTTATATTTCCACTTATTTTTCCATTTTCAGTTATGTTTTCTACAACATGCAATTTTCGATTTAGCAGTAGTTCATTAGTTTGCAAGAATTGATTCGTAGTCTATATTACTAAATTAGTAGTCATATTGCAATCATAAAACTGAATGTGTTGCACACTGATGGATTTCGACAGTCGCTTTTTTTTATTTATCGCTTCTCTCCCCTTTTTTAAAAATTATTATGGGTGTCATGGTTTACTGAATATGGGTAATAAGGTTCGTTACGATGAGTTTGCTTTCTTTGCTTCTGATTCTCCTCTCTCATTCCCTTAGCGTCTGGGGTATCTTTAATTTCTGAAATATCTGATATTGATCTGATTTCTTGTTAAATAGTGGACAGAAATTTGCATATTCAGTCGAAATAGCGGCAAACCTGCGAGTATAAAAAGTTGAAATTTCTCCCGTAACAGCGCAGTACAGGTTTGAAGAAAGCAGCGCCCAGTCGAGTAGGTGGGATATCGCCAGAAAAGTTCAGTCCTTCCTATCAGAAATTCGGTCAAGTCCAACACTCGAGCGGATTCTACAAGTGAGGTTAAGTCCACTAGTTGAGTAGGTTCTACAGTAGCCGAATGAATCTTTGTAAGACCGAATTGACTTTACGAGGATTCTACACGCCAGTGGTTCTATTCTCCAGTTGTCGAGAGGAATACGTCTATGAGAAGGTCTTATGGTGATATTAAGCACTCCACTTAAGATGCTGCTAACCTTCTGTGTTACGGTAAATTTCTTCATTTAAAGTTTGTTTCAATAACAAAACCATATTTTGATTAATGGCTTTGTTACTTTTTACAAATTTTTAAGTCCCAGAATTAACATTTGTGGGCCTTTTGGCTTTATCTTGATTTCATCTGACTTTATGGATGTGCTTTTTTATCTTTATCCTGACTTCATCTGGTGCCTTGTTATAAGATTGCCATAAGTTGCAACCACTGCTATCTTACATTGTCGCTTCTTAGCAGTTGTACACTCTTCTGTTTACTCAGTTCTCTCATTCTGTTCTTTAAGTTAAGCCTAAGTATGAATTTATTTCTGCTAATTAATGTATTTAACTTTTTAGTCCAAAGGGATTTAGTCCCGAAGGACTATTACTTTCGTTTTGCGATTTTGCGTCGGAAACACAAAAACGGCGTATCACTTTTCAAATTGTTGCCACTAAATGTTATCGCTCTGCATTAAATTTTAAAAAATGAAAAATCTGCATAAATGTATGCATGTTTTTTTAGTCCAAAGGGATTTAGTCCCGAAGGACTATTACTTTCGTTTTGCGATTTTGCGTCGAATCATTAAAACGTTGAATCACTTTTCAAATTGTTGCCACTAAATGTTATCGCTCTGCATTAAAGTTTAAAAAATGAAAAATCTGCATAAATGTATGCATGTTATTATTATTATTATTTTTTTTTGACGTAGCTTTCTCTTCAAAAATCGTCTGCGTGCGTTGCACGGGAAAATAAAAAGGAATTTTAATTACAGTTCTAAATAAATAGCCAAATAAATGTGAAATTCGTAATAATATTCTCTAAAACTTTAACGAATTTTTCATCAACAAACTCAAAGATTTCAAAGCCAGCAATACCAACGTTGTACAGAAAAACATTTTTATCTCCAGCGCGTGAGAGCGTGTACCGAAATTTCTAAAGATATGCTCAATTTAAAATTATTTTGCGATATTGCTGTTGAACTGAATTTTATGGTTTAAGTGCGAAGAACATGGTATTTAACAAATAAAGGTCCCTTTGGACGTAATTTAAAATCTGAAACATTTCAGATTTTTTTTCTGTCATAATTTTAAAGCAGTTCCATCTTTTAGTTTCATCTTAACTTTTCTCCTACTGCACGCAAATAAGCTTTTTAAGTCTCTCTCCTTCCTTTACATTTTTTCTTCTTTCCCCATTTTTATTTTAATGCAGCCTTTCATTACGACTCTTAACTACTTAACATGCAGTAAAACTTGATATTTATATAGATAATATATTTTTTTATTTCGTATCCAGTTCTACGAAATTGTTTTTATTCTCAAGAGAAATAGCCCCTTTCCTATGTAGTTCTTTTTTTCTTCCCGCACCTAAGCTTTATTTTTCGCTCTGAGGGTCTTAGCAAGTGCATAACAAGACATTTTTCTGGTTTGTCTTCTCTGTTTCAGCATGTCGAAAGGATATTTCCTCGGACCTTTAGTCATCTTTTGCATCGCTGTCATCGCCGAAAACAAGAAACGCTAATTTCGTCGCCGAACCTGGCGATCAAGTCGTGTCGCCGTCTGGTGCTGTCTTAAAATATTATAGTATCTAGAGAAAGAATTTTAACAGGGAGGGGGATAACAGCAAAAATACCACTAAAGGAATTTGTAAAATATGAAATGTGGTTTCAAAATATCGAACTGTAGATTTATTATTATTATTTGTTTGTATTTTGTCGTGTGCACAAAAAACAGCATGTGTATTAATAAAATCTGTGCATGAAAATTAAAAAAAATATTTATATAGTTTATATATATATATATATATACAAAACAAAATACACAAAAAAAAAGAAAAAAAAATATTTGAAAAAACAGTTTACAATAGAATGATCTCAGGTTGCAATTCCATCAGACCAAAGCTTCATGTGATCTGCTGAAGTGGAAGTTGCTTCAGGTCCTTCATGATATTGTGATGTAGTATTAATGCTTCAACGATGTAAAGTTGAACTTTAATGAAAACTCTAATGATGGATCACAGCAAGAAAATTTTATTGAACGTCCAAATTCAAAAGGCTACATACAATCACCAGAGAAAAACCTGTCCTAAACATTTTGAAATAAAATTTATATCTCTACGTTTCTCGTGCGAGAGATATACGTGGCTCTCGAACCTGCGTTTGAAACATTGCCAACATAAAAATATTATTTGTTTTAAGCAATTAAATCTAGTTAGCAACTATTGAAAAAAAAACATATTCGGAAATTAAATAATAATAATCACGTTATGTTCTCGAGACAACCTTGCTTATTTTTAATGTTCAGTTTCTTCTTAAATTATGCGAACTTATGACAATATCCTTACAGTAATCCTCAAAGTCCTTTCAAGTGAAAGCAGATCCCTTGTCAGAGATAATTCTTGAAGGATTTCCGAAGACAGCTTGTTGGATTTTTAGCTTCTGTACAAATTCTGCCGTTGATGTTGTCTTGACTGGATAAAACCAGACGAATTTTGTAAAAGCATCTACCACTCAAAGATACGTCGGTATCTCTTATCTGTAGATGGCAGGGGTTCTATGAAATCGATGTGGTATGTGCTTAAAGGAATTTGGTCCTTTGGGATTGGGTTCAATAGACCTTCTGCTTTGCCTCGCGTTTTATTACAGATGATGCACAGGACACAGTTCATTATAACGTGCTCTATTTTTCTCGTAGCATTCGAAATATGAAAATCTCTTTTTAACAGATCTTCCGTCTTCTGTGCAGCAAAGTGTCCTTTGTTATGTATAGCATGAATAACCTCTAATTCTATCGCTTTCGGCACAACGATGAGTTTTCGACCACTCTCCTGCAGATACAACACATTATCTTTTAGCAGGTAATCATCTCCAAGTCCTTTCTCGACCAGAGTTTTCAATAATGGAAACGTTCATCAGCGTTTTACGCGGTTGCGATCAAAGTAGTAATTTCACTTTGCGAACGATTGACCATGCAAACTTCGAAATTTTTTTAGGCTTCAACGATCGCTAGCACTTTCGAGTTCATAACTTGACATTTTTTCTTGTTGAGGTGATGTTTTCTTACTCGTGTAATGGATTGGATGTAGCTGTCCATCAGCTGACCGTTGAAGCAACATTGCGCCGAAACCATGACTACTAGCATCCGTATGTAACTCCAAAGGTTTTCCTGCTGGAAGATGTGAAGTACAGGACTTTGGCTCAAAAGTTCTTTAAGGTGGTCAAATGCCTGCTTCTGCCTTGTCCAAATTCAAATTCTACACCATCGCGAAGCATATCACTCAATAGATTGGCTAATTTCGAATAACCAGCTACAAATTTTCTAAGATATCCTGTGAGACCTAAGAAACTTTGCATTTGCTTAACGTTCTTAGGTTGAAGAAAATTTTTAACTGCAAGCGTCTTATTTGGAAATAGACGAATTGTACTTTCTCCAGTTAAATAATCGAGAAATTCAATTTTCGTTTAAGGAATTGACATTTTTTTAAATTAATTTCTAGTCCACATTATGAAGGTACTTTTAAAACTCGATTAAGTTTTCCTAAGCCCTCTTTTTCATCACGGGAAGATATGATAAAAATCATCCACGTAAATTACAACTGTGTTATCCCTTATTAATTCCCGGAATACACTATAGATAAATCTTAAAAATACGCTAGGACTTGTGGTCAAACCCAACGGAGCTCTTAAAAATTCAAATAAACCTGCATGACAAATGAATGCTAAATTTTTGGTACAGGTTTCATCGACTGGAACGTGGAAAAACCCACTTTTCAAATCTAAAGTTGAAAAATTTTTAGCTTCGCCCAAATGATCAACTACGTTCTCTACCTGGGCCATAGGAAAAGAATCTTTCACTACTTTTTTATTTAATTGTCTGAAGTCTACGCATAATCTATGTGTTCCATCACGTTTCTTGCATAACAGAATTGTGGATGCGTATTCGGAACAAGATGGTTTAATTATCCCCATTTGCAACCACTCGTCTATCTATCTGTTTATCAACAATTTTTTGTTCAGCAAACGGTAATCTCCGATACCATTGCGATACTGGAATATCATCTTTTAACACAAAAGTCATTTTTAAATTCCTGTCTTTGGTTTTATTTGGTTTATAAGTATTAATCAATAACGATAAATCCTTACGAATATTAACATCAGTAACATGCAAGAAATCGATATCACATTTATCAATCACATTTGCAAAATTTAATAAAAAACACTCTTGTAAAGATGATTCACTTTGAAAATTCTCATTGTTAGGATTAGGTGTTTTATTTTTTTCTTCTGGACTTACTTTTAGAAGTTGAGAATAAATGCCTGGTGTTAAAATTAAAGAAACAGATAATTTACTTACGGCTGCAACAATGATTTCTAACCTTGCTGAATTGTGATTTAAAGATAATTCTACTCTAGCGATATTTGCCTCTTGTTTTTCATCAACACATAAGTATGTGGTGGCGATTCAATTGCAATTAATGATGAATTTATGACCAGTAATAGAGCGCTTGAATCGATAAGTGCTTTTATTTTCTACTAAAATATCAGCGTATTGCAACTAGTGAGTAAAACTGACGTTATTAACATTGGTTTTATTTTTTCTTTCCATTTCCTTATTTGATTCGCTTTGTTTACGTTTTACGAAATCCCTAGCGAAATGAAAATTTTCACCCCTTTCCAAAGAACATCATATTCATTGCCCTTTCCCCACAGACATAACATGATCTCTCTGGCGTCAACGTAATGACATCCGGTTTGCTTCGACGGATTGAATCATTCTTAATACTTTAGTTTTGAACACTTGGTACTTTCGATTCGTTAGACTCAATTTTAGGGTTATGTATTTCAGACAATGATTTTCCTCGGGATGAGAAATATAAATCATATTCCCGCCCTGACTGGTGTGGGTTAAATCATGTTTTTCCGTCGCGAACACCTATTTATTCTTTCGTTTTAAAAATCCAGAGTTTCATACAATTTATTTGCAACAGTTAAATCACACAACTTTTTTAAAGTTCTTTTGTATTTCCCTGATCTGACAATAGTGTTCGAATGTTTCGGTCAATCGCGATGCAAACTGAACATGCGACACGTTTGCTGCGTTTTGAGCATGTTTAAAGGTGTTAAGAATCTCTCTTGGTGTCGGCTGAAATTCAGCTAAAAACAACTCTTTTAGTTTTTCGTAATCCGACAATTTTTCTTCAGTTGCATACGTTAAAACATTATTAGCTTTAACCCCTACCAAATTAATTAATATTTCAGAAGACATCTGAATTTTCAATAATTTTTCTAATGTCAGCTTTTTTAGTACTTTCTGGAACATTTTCTCCAATTTTCTCAGCAATTAATTTTAAATCACTCTTGTTTGAGTTATTTAAGAAACTCATTTTAAAAACGAAACAGAAGTAGCACTATCTTGAAGAAAGAAAGAAAAAAAAGTTTTCACACTACCTTACTTTGAAGTTCGCCGGCTTCGAGCCCTCATAGTTGAAGGGTGACGTCTTATCATTAAACAGAGATCACACCCACCCTTCAAAGTATCAGATTTTATTCCTGGTTCACAGAAGAAAAGATAAACAGGATTAGTATGTACAGATGGATTGAGTATGCTTAGGAGAGAAATCACAACACTTGTTCCCGTGTGGACAGGTAAATGTTACAGCTGACCACCTACGTGCGGTGACTTTAGATAAATCCAGGTCCGATCGCCTACGCTCAAACAATAAGTATCTTGTTGCAGCTCTTTCGCAAGCGTTCCGTTAGACCGCTTCTGTCGGGCTTATCGAACCAAGTGAACATGTGTTTACCCATTTCGTTCCGTTTACCTCTGTTATACTGGGCTTATCCCGCATGATACTGCAGGCTTTGTCTTAGGATCTAGGACCATATCTATGCGTCTGGAGTCAACTACAAAGAGTTCTTACCGGTAAGTTAATCTTAAAACTATAGGCCATTAGTAAATCAAATTTTTGATAAAAGGTGTATTAAAATACACCACACCCGTGGGCGAGTTCAAAAACATGACCGTACTCAGTAGATAGCAATTATTAGTTTCGTGATTGGTGCAATTGAAGTTAAGCAATTGTAACAAAAAATTACAATTAAAAACATCATAAAAGTCTTTACAACGATACTAATTCTAAGCTTGAAAAGTTAAATCAGTCCTTAATCTTCTATAACGCAATTAAATGTTGCGAAATTAAGAATAAATGCAGAAAAAATAATTTCCGAGAGTATAAGGTGTGGACATCACATGATGTGTGTTGACCAGTAGTGATGGATGGAAGCCCTAGTCCGCTTCTGTCGGACTTCTCGAACCAAGTGAAGATGTGTTTATCCGTTCCGTTTACCTCTGTTATACTGGGCTTAGCCCTCGTGATATTGCGGGCTTTTTGCCAGTTGTCTTAGGATCTAGGATCATATCTATGCGTCTGGCGTCAACTACAAAGAGTTCTTACCAGTAAGTTAATCTTAAAACCATAGGCCATTAGTTAGCGATGGACCACGAACTAGGTTTTAACACAGTATGTGTTTTAAAATAACAAAGTCCTATCTTTGTAATAACAGTAAATACGAAACGTCTTGATTAAATAGTAAAATATAAGTTCATAGTAAAATATATATAGTATATAAACAATAAATAGTAAAATATAAGTTCTCTTGAGGGATCTTATCGTAGATATAGATAGCGAAATCTGTTGCATCATGGACACGATTCCAACACATATATATGTACGATATACACTGATGTGCAAAACTTAAGCAACAGCAGGGTTTTTTTGCCATAACACCACGAGAAATCAACTGAGAGACATGAAATGCAGAAATGAAGGAGAGTATTATGTACGTAAAGGACGACGAAAGCATCGGAGCTGAAAAAGCAATGCAATGCATACGGTATGGAATCGAACAAAAACAAGCTTTATTGAACGCATAGTATCGTGACTCATGATTGTCTATCCAAGAGGAAGAACAACAAGCAGATGTTCCTTAATATAGCATATACCCTCCCCTCATTGCAATGGTTGCTTCGCACCGTCTCCGCATACTCAGAACCAGCTGGTGCAACATTTCTTGCGGTAGGAATGCCCATTCCTCAATCAGCATCTGTTTGAGCTGTTGGGTGTTCTCCGGAGGATGTAAGCGTGCTGCAATGCGTCTCCACAAAGCATCCCACACATGTCGATGGGATTTAAATCTAGGGAGTACGCTGGCCAATCCATTCGAGTGATATCTTCACTTTCCAGTAGCTCCTCAACAGCAAGATTCCGATGTGGCCGTGCATTGCCATCCATAAAAATTAAGTCTGGGCCAATGGCACCTCGGAACAGACGCACACGGGGCAGGAGTACCTCCTCTCAATAGCGATCCCCGGTTACAGACCCTCTATCGAAAACGTGGAGCTCAGTTCTCCCGTTCAGCATAATGCCTCCCAGACAAGAACGCCAGGACCACCGTTACGGTGTCTTTCCTTGAAGTTACTGGGATAAAACCGGGTCCCGACCTCTCTCCAAATCAAAACGCGTTGAAAATCGCTTCTGGTACTTAACCGACTCTCATCCGTAAAGAGGACACGACTCCATTGATCAGTTGTCCAGTTTTTGTGCTCTCTACTTCACTGTAAACGGTGTCCAACTTTCAACGGGATGGAGCGTTCAGGACAGCGGGTGAATAGGCCCCCCCTTTGTGAAGGCGTCTGGCCACAGTAAACCGCGACACTTGTCGCCCCGTCGCTGTACAGAGTTGGTCAGCAATGGCGCTTGCTGACTGCTGTCGTCCTCTTTTCGCCTGCAGGTCGATATATCGGTCATCCCCTGCAGATGACGTCCTCGGGCGGCCACCACCAACCTTTCTAACAGCTGTACCTGTGGTTTGGAATGCTTTCCGAGCGCGCGAAACGACAGTTTTGTTGATTCCGAACTCTGCAGCTACATTGGTCACAGTACGCCCCTCCTCCAGCTTTCCGATATTCTTCCACGTGTGAAATCGCCCAGGTGATTACTTCTAGCCATATTTCGCGAACTGACTCACTGGCACTTGCAGCGAATATGTTGAATTGGTTACCTGGTTACCTGGTTAAGAGCTATACCGGGCTACTGCCTAGGCAGCGATGCCGGTTCATGAAATAAAGCCCTAAGGCACATGACGTAATAGAATCCGGACGAGGGTGAATCTCGGAAGAGAAGACGGAGGCAGAAGAAAAAAGAAAAGGTGGCCTAGGACATCGCAAAAGAAGTGACAAGACCAGAACAGCGGAGAAAGCTATTCATTGACATTGAAAGAAGGCAAAAACGAGGCAAAAACTTGACTATAAACGAATAAAAGTTCAAAAGATGCTACAGAATTCCAACAATGATATTTACATAGATAAAAATACACAGGTGCAAGAAGGAGTAAAACAATGATATATAAATGCAAAAGAAGGTTAAGCAACTACCAACGAGGAGTTGTCATGAGTGCTCTTGTCAGATTCCATCTATGATTGTGTGAGCAGCTAATGGGCGAATGAATTTGTCTTCTGAAAGGACTTCATAATTGAATATCTGGGAGTAGTTCACAAAGTCACACTGCACAGCCTTGTTGAAAAATTTATCATTGGATTTTTTAATATAGTCCTGTATTGTTTCAAGCTTGAGATCTCTGTGGAGAAGTTCGTTTCTAATAAAGAAGTGGGCATCAGTGATAGTTCTAAGGAATTTATTCTGAACTACTTGCAGATGATAAAGTTGCTTACAGGTAGCAGTGTTCCAGGCAGGAGAAGCGTAACAAAGAATTGGCCTAATACAGGAAGTATAGATATGCCTTTTGGTACGTAAACTGAGATTAGAGTATTTTCCAATAACAGGCAAAAATCTGATCATGATGCCTAATGCTTTGTTCTTGACACTTTGAATATGATCAGACCAGGTAAGCTTACTATTAAGAATGATGCCAAGATATTTAGCTTTAGATACAATGGGAACAGGTTCTTGAAACAGAAGGAGATCTTGAAGGTTATTGAACTTTTTAGATTTATTGAGGATAAGTAATTGCGACTTGGTGGCGTTGATTTTGACTCTCCAGTTAGTGCACCAGTCTTCTACTGAATGAAGATATTGTTGCATCTTGGCGATGGCTTGCTTCGCTTGGATGGATTTAATAGCAATTGCCGTGTCGTCAGCGTAGCAGGCGAGAAGAGAATAATGATTAAGGTTTGGTTTAGGGAAGTCAGAGATGTAGAATAAATAGAGAATTGGTCCTAGGATACTTCCTTGGGGGACGCTTGATCTGATGGGCTTGATATTGGATTTTTCGTTGCCTTGAATAACATAGAAATGTTGAATTGCGTCTCCGTCCTTCCTTTTATTTTACTGTTGAGCTGCGCGCGCCAACATCACGCGTTTTGTGTACGCTCACGTCGCCTCTGACGTTTCGTTCCTGATATTTGCATATGCATGACGTTTCTACTGACTTACGTGTTCATTGTACTGATCTCCAGACCTTCTTTTCTGCAATTTCATGGCTATCTGCTAAATTTTTACATTGTTGCTTAAATTTTGCACACTAGCGTAAATAAAAACACTGCTCTGGTGGCAATTCTTTTGGCTGCTTCTCGAAGAAGACCTAAAGGATCATGCACTTATTTTTGTTTTAATTTTGTACTAATTGTCTCGAATTATTTAAAATGTCATTTCGTTTATAATATCCTACTACGCGCGTTATGATAAAAAGTTTTCTTTTCATTTCATTTATGTTAGACAGCTTAGACTGTCTTTAGATTAAAATTAAAATTTAATCTCATCTATTTTTGCATTAATTTTGCGCGAGTTTAACATATTTTATTATTATATTTTATCTTTTATAAAAAGTGTATAAGGTAAAAAATAAGTAAATTGAAAAATTTAAGCATTCTGCGCCATATAATCTTTCTCAATCGATTATACAATATTTCATTTGATAATTATTTTATCTTCGCATACTCATTGCTGTAATGAGTATATACTATAATCAATCTGCCTAATCTTGTTATATTTTAGAAGTAACCATGTAGAGCTTTTAAGGAGTAAAAATATCTGTTAAACTGTGTGATAATGTTAACAATAGTTTTTAAAAATTACTGGAAAATGTCACTAAATTTGATTCAATAATTGTATCCTAAGTCCATCATAGCCAGAGATCTGAAAGAAAAAGAATGTTTCTGTCATATTATGCATTTAAAAAGAATATTGCTGTGCAAAATGAAGCAATTCACGTTATTTCTTCAGCTACATCTTCTTTTTTAAATCAAAAGAACAAAATTGTAAATGGGTAAAGATCTGAGTAATTGCTGTAATGTGTTGGGGTCAACGTTACGTAGTATCTGTCATATGAATGTAAACCGAAAATCACTGGCGTGGAACAGAGTAATATTTTGTGCAGTGGCAACATGCCAAGAGACCTGTTAGGTCCGAAGTATTCCGAAACTCAATCCCTTTCTATTTGTTTATAATCTGTTAAAACATGGTCTGCTTGTATCTTTGTTTGTATTTCTGCTTGTGTCTCTGCGTGCATATAAAGTTTATCTCCGTAACTGATATTTATCGTTTTGTATTTATTAAAAGTTGTACAAGTTATTGAAATTCACTCGCTTATATTCACTTCGGAGTTACTGAGAGCAGGTGCGCTTGGAAGCAGCTCGTCTAGACCCACTGTGAGCATTGTTTTGTTTTTAACCTATGCATTCGTGATGGACTTGCCTTGCTTGAGAGACCGTTAGGGAACTTAGGTGAACGATGGCAGGATACGATTTGCTCAGTGATCGCAATTATTTTGCGAATTTAGCCTATAAAGGCACATATGAAGAAATTATCGCTCAGATTGCAGCACTAAATATCGAACGTAATAAGATAACTAACCAAGTTGTTCAGGTTACCCCGGATTTGTTTGACTTACTTGAAGATACAATTGAAGAGTTAAATGAAGCTATTGCGACTAAACTCGCCAGCAATAACTGCAAAGAAAAAGCAGTTATCTGCTATATGCTGTAGAAACCAGGAAAAGATTCGATTCGATTCGATTCGATGCCAAGAGAAGCGCGTGTGCTAAAAGCATAGTAATATATAGCCCGTATCAGATTCGACAAGAAATTCCCAAAACAACTTGTCGAAAGAACTCTTTCCAGGTATCTACGCTGCTACTATCTTTAGGTAGAGTCCGACACAAAGGTAAAATACTTTACCTTTTCCACCGGCAGGAAAGATTTCCTGACGCCGTTTAACCTTGTTTTTAATTGACTGAGTATCTCGGAACCAGCATCATTTTGAAGTTCGGTGCGAAATGTAACACGTCAGTCTCTACCCTTCAAATAGGGTTAGGAAAGTGCGACTGTATCATTTCAGAAAAGGAATTTTTTTTAGAATCGTGTCTGACAGGGATTTGATATAGCGGTTTTAAAATTTTGGAAGATCTGCATCTAAAGGAATTTTTTTTATGTCAGGAAAACGCGGTAACATAAATCACGTTAAGGTTGTTCCATTTGATGAAAACAAACACTCAAAACATAATTCAAATATATTAAAAAATTAGTAAGTCATTATAATGCTCTTGATAAACATATTGGATGTTGTTACAGGTTCAATGCGTAATTATGCTTTAAAACAATGTACTTTGCTTAATTGCGGAACCATAATATGAAAAAACTGCAAATATCACACAATAATATACAGAGCTCGTAAGTTTGTTCATAATAGGCACCGAACATAAATACCTGAATTTAACACTTTCAAATGAGTTGCTGGAACGAAAATTTAACTGAAAGAGCATCCATGTATGACCCGGACTATTCGATTATTCGTGATGTAGACGGTTACCTTCTACATTTCGCCCGTCACGCGTTACTTCTAATGCAGTAGAAGATATATATTTTTAGTTATGTGCAGCACACTGAGTAGAGCGAGTAAGCAGGAAATGCAGCCTTCCTTAAAAGAAAAGATTATTGTTAAACTTTTTGCGAAGTATGAAAAGAGATCTCAGGATTATAGATTTTGACTACGCTTCGCAGAAAATATAAAGAGCCATGTGAGCCATATATAGGCAAGTGGAAAACTTTGCCATGTCTTCATTATAGTCTGCATTTAGCTCACAGAGCTTTCAAGACTGAAATATGAACTAAAGGGGGCGTCATTTTGAGTAAACAATTCCGACATTACAAACGGTTCAAGAGTATTATACAAACCCAACTTAACAATTTTTTGAAGGGGATGAAACAGCTTTCAGAACATCGAAAAAGATGCATTGCGGAGTAACAGAATTACTTAAAATAATGACAGGCTTTGTGAGCACGTACTAGTCCAGGTCATAGTTGAATGTCCTTGTACATTTCTGTTTGACGTGCTTGGCAAAAAATAGTAAATCTGAACTTTACAAACTGCGATGGAATGGAAAAAATAAAATGAGCTTTGTTGATTAACATTGAGTAGTTGAAGCATGTAACGTAGTCTATACAGCGTCAGATTAAAAAAGTTTTTTCTACAAGAGATAAAGTAGAATGCGATGCATTTGTTGTTATGCAAGATTTGCTAAAGTACCTGAAGCAGTTAATAAATGTATCTTCTCAAGAAATAAATATTTTTGTTTTCATCAACTGCCAAAACAGAAGTAACATGAAGCTTAGAGCAACATCAAAGACCAAAAAGTTTTCGTAAAACTGATTCGGATGTTCTACCGGATAATAAACAGGGCGTCTTCGGAGTTCCTGGACTGAATTGGTAAGAAGACAAAACGTGAAGAAAATATCTTTTGCTCTGCTTAGCTTTCTTATAGCGGGGTATTTTTTGTGACACCATATATATTGGGGTACTCAAAAGTAAGCAGAGTGATAACACTGCAAACAAATGTTTCGTAACTATAGATTGTACCGCTAAGCATTGTTATCTTAGGATTTCCTTTTTCTATTTGCTAAGTGCCATCAGTCTAAGGAGAGCGTTTCTTACTCAATGCAGATTTGAGTATGTTCCTGCGGTTTTCTGTTGCCCAACCACAAAGAAAAACGTGTGCGTGGAACTGTTTTATGTTGAAAACTGCCGGTAAGGCCATAGTTATGCGGCCGTTCAAATACTTAATTTTTAAAGATGATGCTTTGAGTAAACCACTTGTGTACGAATGATTTTTCAGATTCAGAAGTAGAGAAATGTTAAATAAAGACTGCTAAGACTTTAATATCCATCGATGGACAGAAACAAAGCTGTTAATAAAGAACATCGTTGTACTATGACCGAAATTCTGAAAAACTGCTCTACGTCTGACAGTCCTTGAAGAAAAAGAAATACTGCTTTGCCTCGTTTATGCTACTTAACAAATCTTCTTGTTCAGTAGGACTTTTTTTTCCACGTGTGAACAAAGCTCTCAAAACCAATACGGTAGATTAAAAAAAAGGATGACAAGAGAAATTCAGCGAGGTGCGAGAAAATATGTTGTGTGCCTTGAAAAATATTCTATTTCAGTAGTTATAGTACTATTTCCATGCTTCCAACAATGAGCAAAATTTTGGAAAAAGTGTATCGATGCTGGCAGCGAACAATTTAAAGGGTATTAAAATAATGTAAGTATAGCAAAGTTGCACAAATATTTCTGATTATTTTTGGGAGCCCTTTGTATGTATTATCTTGTTTATAGAACTTTCGGATGTTATTATCAAGTGCTAGTATTTGGTCTCATTGTTAAAATTTTCAGAATTTCTTAATATTTCCTAAAATGATATCTTTTAACATGAGATTTCCCTTCGGGGAATAAAAATAGACTACGGACATCTCTAACACTCTAATCTGAAATAAGGCTGACAACACATGCGTCATCCAAAGAAAACTCCTCGCTTCTCACTGTTCAGCCAATATGAAATCAAACAAATAATTACAATAAAATTTATTCCATCAATGGATGACAGTTTAAAGGAAACAAGCTGATATGTATTAGGAACAATTGCCACAATTTATTTTCTTGTAGCTTTAGAAGGGTAGATTGAAAACGAATTCAATCCTAAAACTTCGTAGACGCATTAAAATAATTTTCCTGCGGCTGCCAAAACAGATGTAACGATAAACTTGGAGCGATATCCTAGAATGTTCGACGAAAAAAAATTTTCATAAAATTGATTCGATGTTCCACAAGCAAGAGATTTTGAAACTTGTGTCATCTTCTTCATAATCTCAGATTTATGGAAATGCCATACAATCACCAAGAAACTGTATGTATAACATTTGGGGAGCTTGAATTTTCGCAAGACGAGATATTCTTCTTCTCTCCGTCTATTCAATGAACGATACCTATTCCAGCCAGATGTTATTGCTTCAGCTATGTGTTGGCAGAACCTGATCGTGGCACGACAGTTGGTAAGCCCAGCGTGCAGCTTCGTCTCTGAGAAGCAGGCAAGTTGACGGATGAAATACTTGCCCAAGAGGGTCCAGTCGCTGGCTGGTGGTAGGAAGGTTTTCGACAAGCTTGGATTCTGCACATCAGAAGGTCTGGCAGATTATCCAAGGTTTCCTGGATGGCTATGATTCGTTCTGTTGCAATCTGAAGGCGATCTTCTAAAGACATCTGTCGTTGACTAAGATCGCTGACGACTTCATAGATACTGTTGGAAGTCTAAAAGAAAACAAAAGATACATTAGAGTTGAAATGCGCAGTGTTCTGATGATATAATTTACTTTTGTTTGAACTAATTGCGGACTCTTATTTTAATGATACAGGTTATACGCTGCCTACTTAAAAATTTTCAGAAATATGAAATAACTTGTTTTAAAAGTTGTAGAAACTACAGCAGTATATTCAAAATATTTTAAGAACTGGTAGCAGTGCCATACAGACTAATTTTGATGCTGTCGTAGAAGCGTCATACAAAAATTTAATCCATAACTTAAAGCGACTTCTTGCTATGCCTTAAAAATTAAAACATAGACATGGAAAAGGTATAAAATATTCTTTTATTAACTCAGATAAATTAGCAGATTAAAATTTATGGCGTAAATCAAAAGTAATGAATTCAACTTAACTAAGTAAATTAAAAGTTAGCCCAAAAGTCTACACAGACAGAAAACGCGCAAGTTGGCTAAGACTTAAATATCGGCGTGACAAGCCTTATTCGAGAATAATGCGAGACAAAACGTAATCAAGAGATTCAACTAGCAGCGTGGTTTTTAGTAGGAGGAACGCACTCTGATTCTACCCTCTAAAACGTTTCTTTAATACTGTCTCTTTCTACCTCATTTGAATAGGCGCGAACTAGAAATTAGCATTCCGGCAGTAAAGCTTAGTTTAGGTTAATTTATTTGATTTTAGCAAAAAATTCAAAGGCTATCTGCCTAAGGGGAGGAATGGCTTCGTGGAGAACTTTCTAAGAGGAAATTGGCTCGTATACACGTTACACATAGGGAAAACTATGAAAGCGTCTATGCAATCAGCCCGTTCGCCGGAATTCGAACCCCGGATCGAACTATCAGTGTTACCACTCGCCCGCTGGTGGGTTCTAGCAAGAAAAACAGAAAGCCGAAAAAGATAGGAAAGCTAATTAACATAAGGTAACTTGTTAATAGAAATAAACGAACACTTTACAATTTCATTACGAAAGCAAATAAAAACATTTTTCGTCTCGAAATCGTAAACAATAAAATTTTTAGAAAGAAAAGATTAGAAAAATATCAAATCATTATTCATTTCCCAAAATTTACTTCTACAAACAAATATAATGATTGAATATTAAACTATATAATATGTGCGACATAAATTTTATCAAAAGGAAAATACGTTTCTTAATAATAATTTCAGAAAAGGCTTTCGAGCTTTACTGTTAGAAAAATTACATTGTCTCCCAAAACTCAATATAGTTGTTATTATTATTATTATTCCTTCTTTTTCTTTAAACATTAATTCTTGACACTCTACTAAATGAGTTTTCAGCTCAAGCCACTGTTGCGGGTGAAATGCAAAATATATGCAGTGAAATAATTAAATTTCGAAACAGTGTTTCAAGTTTGGCATTCCTTATTTAATTTAATAAATGCATCGGAGGAAAATAGTTTTCGCCTCTGTTATCCCAATATATAGCTTTAAGATGCAGAACATCGTTGTATATGTCTTATTCAATATTTTCTTGAAATTGGTAATTTTGAAGGAATATCATTTGCAGCATAATTTGCAAGAGAATTCTTCTGGCTATAAGTTTTGGAGATCATGAGTATTTGATTTGCTTGGCAACTGTTAATGTTTTTAGGTCCTTTTTATGTAGCTGATATAAAATTCTGGAACTGCATCACAATTGTTTCTCGATTAGTTTACATTCGTCGGTTATGAAATCTCAGGAACTTCTTATTTTTTGTATGTCTCCTATAGGAGTAAGGCCCAGTAGCGGCCGAGCGGTAAAGTTGCTGAATGCTGTTGGTTCGGTCCGAGGTTAGAATCCCGCGAACGGGCTGATTGCATGTTCTTCTTTTTCGTGGTTTTCCCTATGTGTAATGTGTAGACGAGTCAGTTTTCCTTGGAAAGTCCTCCACGAAGGCATCCTTCCGCTTAGGCGGATAGCCCACGAGGCTTTGCCGTAATCACATACACCAAACCAAACCAAACCTATACGAGCAAATTTATTATCGAATTCTGCATCTATAGTAGCCTGGCGATGTTGTAGCAGAGCGCGGTTGCGGTTAATAGCAGTCAGCATCTTTAACGAAATAGATAACATCTAAATGCATTTGAATGTATCTATATAAAGTTTAATATCAACAGTCAATTTTAAGTGTAACTTGATCTATCAACAAGATCTGTTGTAAGAAATATTTGGATACGTGTATATCGATTAAAGAACTAATTTTTAAAGTTATTGTCGATAAACAGTTGCTGATGTTCTCAATAAATATATTATTTCCTCACTATTACTTGTCTCCACGTGTCTTTTTTATTTTTTTAATCATTAAATTAAGGGAGATAGCGTCACACGTGATGTAAATTTTTTTTTGCATTTTTACCCGTCAACGTTTTTAAGAACAAATCTAAAAATCAAACATTTTAACTCAGATTTACTTGTTTAGTTTCCTCCCTTTTTTCCTATAATTTTAGAGCTTACAAGTCTAGATGTTAAAATTAAGCGGCGGTATACGCCATTCACCATTTCTAAAGGATGACGAAATGAAGAACTGTGCAGTTAAAAAGCGTATAAGAAAAGGACGTATGAAATATCGGATAACTCAAATTAAAATTGACTAGTTCAGATACAGACACAGATAAAAGTATGGGAGAGACCAGAGATACACCAATGGTGAGCAGGTATCGTCTTTACATACTAGCTCTCTAAATAAAAATGTTAATTAATGGAAATTGAATGCCATTCATGGACGAGGAAAATACATCAACATCTATCCATCCCGCGGCGCAAACTTTCTTATTTAGTGCAATCTGGAAATAATTTTCTTAAAAGAGAATATCACATATGCTACATTCTTCGCTAAACACAATTTGAGCTGATCTTTTTGGTGTTCTTAATATAGGAAACTAGACCCTTTTTCTTTCAAGCTCAGATTGATACCTTTGATTCTCTCTACATATGATACGGTTTATTGGTCATTATTAATATTTAAAGAACGTATATGTAACTTTCCAGCAACTTGTTCAGTGAACACTTTACGCCTTATACTCCTAATGTTCCAGTATTCTAAAACAACATAATCATGTTCTGTATTGCTGGCATTTTTTTTAGCTATAGTATTACATGGGCAAACACTTTGTTCAAAATTGTGTGTACAAATTATACATCCTTTCAGGCACATATATACTGCTCGACATTGAAAATGCAACACCAAGAAAGAAAGGTCAGAAATTTATGCAAATTTTACAGTAGACGCACGTTACTGAGTTATGCGAATGGTGTGAACTGCGCAGCTCTCCGACGCATAAGGGAAGGAACGTGCAGAATGGGAAATATTCGTGTCGTTATTTCTGCCAGACGAATTATCGAAGAAAGTTGGTTTTTGTCCAGAAGGATACATTTAATAGGAGAGAATGCCAGGCCGCCATCAACGAAGGCATTTCCAGCAGATAGACGATTTTACGAGGGGTATGGTGACAGGTGACGGGGGCACGGGCACTGTCTCTTTACCATTATGGTGCATCGGTATTGCACCGTGCCCAAAGGGGTATGGTGATCGGACTGAGAAGGGCGGGTTGGTCCTTACGTCAAATCGCAGCTGACACCCACATGGATGCAAGCACGGTTCACCGGCTATGGCGAACATGTTTGGAACAAGGGAATGTGGGAAAAAGAAGGCGTGCAGGTGCAGCCAGAGTGACGTCAGCACACGTGGATCGACACATCCGCCGATAAGCTGTGGCGGTCCCGCAAGTCACTTGTACCGCGATTCTGCAGCATGTACAAGATACTTTGGATGCTCCCGTGTCGACGAGAACCATTTGTCGTCGATTGGGTGAAGGTGGTCTGCACTCACGGCGTCCGTTAAGAAGACTGCCGTTGACCCCACAGCATACACGCCAACGTTTAGAATGGTGCCGGGCTGGAGCGATGTGGATGACAGAATGGCGAAACGTTGTGTTCTCAGATGAGTCACGCTTCTGTTTATCCAGTGACAGTCGTCGCATACGTGCTGGCGTCGAAGTGGAGACAGATCTAATCCAGCAGTAACTGTAAAACGCCCCACCGCGCGACAACGTGGCATAATGTTTTGCAGCGCTATTGCCTACGATTCCAGGTCACCTCTAGTTCCTATTCAGGGAAATATGACGGCCCAACGATACTTGGATAATGTACTGCGGCCAGTGGCAATTCCCTACCTTTAGAGGCTGCCTAATGCAATTTTTCAGCAGGATGACGCCCGACCACCCAGTGCTCCCATCTGCCAACATGCTCTGCAAAGTATACAGATGCTTTTCTGGCCACCGTACTCACTAGCATCTGCCAACATGCTCTGCAAGTATACAGATGCTTCCCTGGCCACCGTACTTTCCTGACCTGTCACCAATCGAACATGTGTGGGATGTGATTGGACTCCGTTTGCAGACTCCGTTCTTGCCTCGTTCAGAAGGCGAACTGTGGCAAATGGTTGAAAGGGAATGGAGAGCCTTCCTTCAGGATACCATTCGCACTCTTATTGACTCTATGCCTAGACACGTTTCTTCGTGCATCGCTTTCCGCGGTGGTCCTATATTCTACTGAGCTGACGCCGTTCTCGCTCTGTATTCTGACTACCATTTTGAAATAAAGATCACTTATTGCTGCCTGCTGTCTCTGTCTTTTTCCAAATTTCATCACTTTCTGACCACTCCTTCTTGGTGTTGCATTTTCAATGTCGAGCAGTGTAGATAACTTTTTGCTTTAGTTACTTATAAGGTAAATTTTAATTATAATTATCTTTTATTCTCGTGTTAATTGTTTTTTGTATTTAATGCAATTTTTGTATTTTTTTGTTGTAACAATGCCTTAAAATACACGTGCACTGCGCGAAAAAAAAAGGAGGCGGCAGTTCTACACTGGTGTGCAAAACTTAAGCAACAATGTAAAAATTTAGCAAATGGCCATGAAATTGCAGAAACGGAGGTCTGAAGATCAGTACAATGAACACGTAAGTCAGTAGAAACATTATGCGTATGCAAATATCAGGAACGAAACGTCAGAGGCGACGTGAGCGTACAGAAAACGCGTGATGTCGGCGCGCGCAGCTCAACATTAGAATAAAAGGAAGGACGGAGACGCAATTCAACATATTCGCTGCAAGTGCCAGTGAGTCAGTTCGCGAAATATGGCTAGAAGAAATCACCTGGACGACTTCACACGTGGAAGAATATCGGAAAGCTGGAGGAGGGGAGTACTGTGACCAGTATAGCTGCAGAGTTCGGAATCAACAAAAGCGTCATTTCGCGCGCTTGGAAAGCGTTTCAAACCAGGTACAGCTGTTAGAAAGGTTGGTGGTGGCCGCCCGAGGACGACATCTACAGAGGATGACCGATATATCGTCCTGCAGGCGAAAAGAGGCCGACAGCAGTCAGCAAGCGCCATTGCTGAGCAACTCTTTACAGCAACGGGGCGACAAGTGTCACGGTTTACTGCGGCCAGACCAAAGAATATGTACTGTTAAGAAGGAAAACTTCGCAGAAGCAGAAGTGGCTCCCTTCCAACGAAAAGGGAAACAACTGCGCATGCGTGAAATATCTGTCGCCAAAAAGCGCCAAAGCTCGAAGCTGAATGTCGAAGTTGGTTTGGACAGGTTCGACCGTTACGTTTAGCAAGAGTTTAAACAAAGAATAGGTTCTTTGGTTTCAAGTAGCGATATGGACAATGGAAGTTCAACAGCCAGTGAAAGTGAAACTTCACCTAATATTTTATCATTTCCGAGTTTAAATTATCGCGACAAGTCAAAGAACGATTCATCTTAACCCGTGTTCCTCAATTTCCTATACACGTTGCGGAGGGGGAAAATGTCGGCTAGGTACCAAAGAAC